>VZSV01000018.1:9364794-9424529 GCA_013398735.1 Nothocercus julius | reverse complement strand
TTTTTTTTTTTTTTTTTCGGTTTGCTTGTTTTTGATTTAAGTAGCCCAAGAGCCTCACACCATGTATCTACAATTATGCCTTGCTGCACACAGCATTACAAAACCCACAGGGAACTGCGGTGCACTGTCAGGATCCTCAGGAAAACACTAACCATCACGGACTGACTCGGTTAGGAGCACTTTGTGGAAAATCAGAAGAAATCATTGATGAGATTTGCGACTGTCTACCATATTTGGATACCTATTCGCTTTGGAAACAGCAGGGAGTTCATCATCCCACTATTGGACAAATTTTGCCAGTCCCAATCCATACTTTCCAAGCTACTACAACATCAGTCTGCTCAATACTATATGTTACCATGAATTGGTCATTGCTGTATTTCAATATGATTCATTTTTCCAATACCGTAACCTAGCGCACAGTTCTATGAGCACTGGAACAGCTGAACTCTGGATTCCTAGAGTTGTACTTGTCATGCAGATTCTCTCATGTCTAAGAAAGCATTTGCACCTTTTGAGGTCTTGTGAATTCTGGAGATTCCCCCCTCCTGCCGCCTCCAGTCTCTAAGAATGGGGGAGTTCAGACTGCCTGTACTTTGGTGAGGGCACTAATTGGGTCTCTCTCCCCAACACAACTGTCTATTCTCAGTAAACCTGTAGGAATTCAATATTCTTGAGACTCTTATTTCTCTGTCAAATTTGGTTTAAACAAAGACTGACAGCACGATTGCATAAGCTTTGTATCACCTGGAGACAAGGCTAAAAATACAGTCCTGAAAACACACCTCAGTTCTCCCCAAGCCGTGCACTTGGGAAACCAAACTTTGGAATAGCACAAATGATACCTCTAGCCATGAGACGAGGATAAGGATGAGGCAGTCTAGACTGACATGACTCTGCCTCTCTGTCTCCTGTTATTTGCTGCAAACTGACACACAGTAAAGATCTCATCCACCGTCCATGGGACATTATGAGAGCTTTTCCACTGATGTTAAGACACCTTTGACAATATCTTTGTCACAAAGCAGCCTGCAAAGTACAGCAGCAGTTTTACTGCCCCTAAAGACATCCATAAAAAGTGTGGCATAAAATGCTTCCAAATTACATGAATTTCTGAAAATGAAAAGGATGCAGCATACACTGGGGTTACAGATGAGGAAGGCAAGCACCCATGCTGAAAAAAAAGGACAAAACCCTTTTAGAGTCTTTGTAAAAGCTCCAGGGAAGAAAGCACTGAAAAGCAAAGTTAGCATTGGCTGAACTGCTGCCTATTCTGCCGCCGGCCGCAGACAGCTTCAAAGGGAAACGCGGGCTGACAGCGCCTGTTGCCAGCACGCTATTCCCACAAAAGCTTTCCGTCTGCTAATTTTAGCTCTTGAATTACTGCGTGCATCAGAGCAAACCTGCCTTCTTTGTTGAAGTCCCTAGATCACTGCTACCTGGATCTTTCTGAATACTGGGGAGCTACAAATCTGAATGTTGAAAAGTCTTTGAGAAACCCCGAACTGGGTTAAATGGGCACTAGAGTGAAAAAGGCCGGGGAGGGCAGCCCGCTGCAAGGGACCACTGAGGAAGAAAGTGGAGAGTAAACATTGTGTACAAAATCTTACAACAGGCCCATGGACTTCTTACAGCTGAAACAGTCCAAAAAGCAGCAATGGGGGACAGGGTGCATCCATGTTTAAGATGAGCTTTCTCCTCGTTCGCTCTCACCTCGGCTCCTTCTCCCAGGTAATGAAAGCCAGGATAATCAACGTGCAAAAATCATTTAGTGAGAAGGAACAATACTGATCTAATCCCCAGATCGAGAGCTTGGAGGGAGCTCAAGGATGCAGAAGGCGGCGACGCGGCCCTACGTGAGGCTGCAGAGGGAGCGGGAGCTGGGCCCCCTGACGCGTTGGCCTCTCCCAGGCCCCACGGCACAGCAGAGCGCCGGGAAGCTGCGGAGCAGCCTCTGAGCAGGGACAAGGCAGCCCTGGTCACAGGCAGGACATGTGCAGAGGGAGGCACCGCGTTCAGAGCACTCAAAGGAACCGCGCGCCTGCAGATCTGCTCTCCACAGCGAGGTTTTCACTCATGCTTTTTTGGATGGGGGCGCATGTGGTGAGGAGATGTGTTTTGTTGTGTGCTCCGTATTTCTTTGAAATCTGAGCCAGTTACTTTCCAGCCCTAAGTCCCTTGTTAGAAATGAAGCCAATCACCACCTGAGGCACTGCTAAGAAATGGTGTGATGGAGAGTATTTCCCGAGGTGCTGCGGGGCAGGAATCCATATTGTGTGCAAGAGCCAGAGAGTGACAGCCTCGTGCCCGTGCATGGAGCTGCGCAGTGTCCCAGCCTCCCACCAGAAGGCAGCCGGGGATTTCCCTGAGCCTTGGCTTTGGCCCGATGCCTCTGCCGGGTCAGAGTCACTTGCCATCAGCCCCCTGGGAAGCCCCTCTGAGGCCTCCAAGCAAGGTCACGGTCCTCGCAGGGGTTGCCGTTGCCAAGTCTGCCCTCCTCAGCCCTGCTCATGCAGGTGTCTCAGCCTCTGCTCAGGAGCTGTGCCACCAGGTTTGAGGAGCCTTCCAGTCCCTCCCTTCTTGGCAAGAAATGATCTCTTCCTGAGGAACAGAGAGGCCAGGTGCAAAGGTGCCATGGAGCAATGTCTCAGCAACAGGTAGAGACGCTTGTTCTGCTGCCAAGGAAATGGTCAAAGTCAAACTGTGAACTTTTATTTCATTATGTCTGTTCTACCTTTGAGTGATATCTGCTGACTTCACTGAAGAAGGCACGGCTGAACACTTGCTGTGCTGGAAAAGGCAGCCTGGCTCTGCAAAAAGGATCTTCTCCTCCAGACTTGTGCATTTTCTTTGTATATTAAATGTAGCTTTTGGAGCCACCTATGCCATCCTAAGTTGTCAAAACTCACTGGAGGATCTTTTTTTTGTAGATATTACATGAATCAGAAAGAACCCCATATGACTTTGAAATCTCTGTATGAGTCTTCATGACTGGCAGGAAAAAAAAAATTGATTTTTTCTCCCATTAAGAAAAGAGAACAATGGCCTTGGAAACAAATCAGATACAATAATTTGAGTATTACCTGATATACTTATTTTTTTAAATTACAGATTTATAGTCTAAAATTAAGCAGATGTTGAGTGTTGAATACAGTGTTTAAAAACATAAAGGCTAGTTGAAATCATAGTTTCTCTGCAGGTGGCAATCAGTAATTTCATTTACTGGAATAACCATATGTAATGAAACAGAGAAGGTACTATTTTAAAAATACAGAAACACTGAAGAAGCTCAGATACCGCACCAGTAATAGATTTGCAGATTTTCCCAAATGGTATAGAACGGGCAATTTACAAAGTGATTGTCTTTTAAGGAATTTCTTTTTAAATGAAGAATCAAGCCTTGAAATAACAGGTTTTTTTCCTGAGTCCCTGAACTCATATTCCAAAACAAAACAGGTCTCCATGGACTTGTCTCAATATTTCCATTTTGTCACTCTTACTTTCCTCTTTATTTCACACAATGGTACCATCAGAAGGATGAGGGATGCTTCTCCTAGACCAAATGGAAGACATTTGATAATCTCTTACACAAGTGATACTCAGAGCCCAGGTGACTTCTCCATAGCCTTTAGAAGGAAAAGACTACCTGAGCTGTGCAACTCACAGCACATCACCTATGAAGCTCTGTATCACGCTATTTGTGTTTTTCATGACAAAATCAATCTGAAAACATGTGCACCATAATCCAGCTGGAAGACAAAGCCAGGCTCGACATCAAACAGTGCTTGACTGAGTCCTTCAGAACCATCTGTGCTCTCAGACCCTACCGAGAGCAGACATCTTGCCTAAGTCCTGAGCTTTAAGAGACTACACTATCCAGGAAAAGAGTAACAGTGAAAGCAGGAAGTAATTGGGAAATGGATATGGAAAGTCTGCATTTTTCTCTCAGTTCCTGCTTCCCAGGCTTCTGACTGCTCCACTTGCTTTGCCTCCCTCCTAGGAAGTCCACACGCTCCTCCAGCTTTTGGTCACAATGAACCTTGCCAGACTGGCAGTTGTAGAGAGGTACTGCAGAATTTTAACAGGAATTATAGACATCATCCAATTCTCTTGAAATAAAGTATTAATCTTGTTCTGGACAGGTCGTTATCACAGCTGGAAGGAAATCAGGGCTCCTGTTTTGAAGAGCTCACTTCCATCAAGAACTGAACATGTATTTTGGGCCCCATTCTGTCACTGAGGGACCGCAAAACACAAAACAGAGTCGCATGGTCAGAAGCCCTGAAACAACAGAGCCCAAGATGAGACCTCTCCAACTACCTTCACGGTGTTCCCTCATTCACCAACACATACTGACAAATAACATCATGTACCAATACCACATAGGATGGAGGCTGGATTTGAGCTGGTTGTGGACTGGTAATAGAGTCTTAAACCTACTAGCATTCCTGTCTGTTATATCCTCCTAATGAACTTCTTTTTCTGAAACACACTTACCATTAAAAAATATAAAAATAAATAAAAAACGTTATGTTTAAGGAAAATACTAAACCTCCATTAGCCTCATTAGTTTCACTTCATTTATTAGCATTGTCTTTTGAGGCAAGTGTATGGTGGAATAATTATCTGACATGTGGCACCAGATATTTTGTTACTAAAATAAGCATGAAATCCCTGGTGTTGTTTTAAAAATATGTGGATATTTTTGTAGATCTACAAAAGCCTCCAGAAAAAAAAAAAAAAAAAAAAAAAAAAATCCTAAAAAGCTTCTTTTGTGCTAAGATTATATAACAGAAAATTGAGCTCTAGGGTTTAATTCCTATCAATCAACAAGATGAGTTTCCCACTATTCCTGGCCAGAGAAGTTAAGTCACATAGTACGACAGGTCATCATGGAAGAGCTTAAAATAAAACTCAGAGAATGGTGAGCATCACTACCTTTTGCCAGGTCTTTTTTTTGTTCTTTTAATTTTAAAAATCCCCAGTCACTGAACTAATTCTTTAAAGACACTTAATTTGTTTTACTGATTCTAGTACCTTTAATCTTACTCAGACAGGCAGCTCTGACAAGCTGTTCAAACATACAGAGCTGTCCCTTGGAAACATTTTGCGACTGTTATGAGTCCTGGATGTCCCCCAGAACAGGGAAATATTTAAGCAGGTTTTTAAACAGAGGACAAATAAAAGTAGATATCTTTAAAAATACAGGCCTCCAAGGCATCTCGGATTTCCCCCGCTGCAGAGAACAAGGAAGACTGCTTATCTTGGCTCCAAAACAGATTGATGTGTTCAGCTGGAAGATTCGCTATAGCTGACAGAGAACATTTCCTTCATCATATTGCTTCACCATGCAGGCAGATAACTCAGACTAATAATATTCCATCTCCTTTTTATTCTCCTATAGCCTACGCATAGCTTAATTCTTAATTCTGAAGGGCTCACAGAAAAGATTGCCCTGGTGCTAGTTTCATTTACACACATATAAATCAAAACCTACTCAACTGGAATAGACGGCCCTACACCAGAGTTTAAAAATAAAATCCTTAGTGAAGCCAGCAACCCCCACCAGTGGATTAGCTCAACTCAGTGATCATAAACCTTCTGTTTCCCTACATTTGGTCACACCCTCCAAATTTCTAAATATCCCATCCCAATTAAATTTACACATGAATGGCAGCCCTCATAATCTACAAAAATACACTGCCTTACCTATCAACAAAGCAATAGTGCAAGTGTAGAACTTGCAGAAAATGGCTGGGTGGTAGGAACCTGGCATCACAGAATCACAGAACGGTTGAGGTTGGAAGAGACCTCTAGAGATGATCTAGTCCAATCCCTCTGCTCAAGCAGGGACACCTAGAGCACAGGCACAGGGTGGCATCCAAGTGAGTTAGGAAGATCTCCAGAGAAGGGATCAGTGGCAATTATCTTTACTTCTAATGAATAGCATCTCAGTTTCTTAGCAATTAATTATGGGAGAACTCTTAGAAGAAAAGCATCTCTCTGTGCGTCTAAAAGAATTGGAGGACAGCACCGAACCAGAGCAAATTCTTCCCAGACATTAGATGCACCCTTGCCTCCTCCTTCCAGTACTCAAGACTGCAGGATCAGCCCTTGGCACCTCCCAGGACCCAGAAGCCACTTAAGACACCATGAACAGTAAGTTCATCATTTGGAATAGGAATAAACTACGTTCCCAGTGCTGAAGTCTTAATCACCCAGAAATGATCCTTACCCACGCAAGGAGCCTTCCCGGCTGCCACCCCTGGCAGCGTTCACATACTCTCTGCTACGCCCTAACTCAAGCACACACTGCTGCTTTCAGAAGGCCACATCAGATACTGTTCCATTTTGAAACAGGAATTGCCGAAAGCTGAATCAGAAACTCTGAAAGCTGCTAGCAAGACCTTGTTTTCACTTACCCTAATCTATCATCGTATTTCATGACCAATCTTATACCTGCTCCAAGCTCTCAGCAACATACCACCACTGCCCTTCCCATTAAGATATAAAAAGAGGGTTAAATGACAGATAGTATCGATGTGGATAGCAATCTGTCTCACTCAGGAACCACTGTATTGGGAATAAGGAGAGAATTACTGTACTGATGTCTATATGATAAATTGAAGTCTTCTTTTCTGAAGCAGAATTTCTAGGTTTTCCACTAGCACTGAAAACTCTCCTCCCTCTTCAACACTCTGAGCGTGAGTGTATCTTCTCCTGTCTTTTTATCCAGAATCTATACTAACAAAACTGTTTAGTTTGGTAGAACACTACTGTACAGCACAGGAAGAAAAGTTTGCTTGTATAATTAGATATTGGCCTCTCAAAGACTTCAGATATCAGGACAGAACAAGGCTTTGCCATGAGGACCACTCAAGGGAACACTTTTAAAAATGTTTCTGGGGTTTGTATTAGCTCCTTTAGCATGCACCTTTGTTCCCCTACTTTGGCATGACTAAAGAATAACGAGTGCTGGACCAATCCACATGAAGGCAACCAAAAGCTACACCAAAAATAGAGCTAGTCACTTTAGTTGGGGGGAGCGTGAGGAAGGAATGGAAGGGATTTACCTCAGTGTTATCTCCACCTCCCCAAGGGAAGAGCTGTATTAATAAACCTGTTAGAAGATGGTTTTAGCTTTGCAATTGTTTGCAATCCCAGTCTCTGACGGAAGACAGGCGATGTCATATCTTCATAGTTGTGACCATGCAAGAGATGATAAGATCTAAGGGAGCAATTGTATTACCAGAGCAGCTGGAGGGGTATTACCACGCCTGGGACATGCACTGACACCGAATGACCTATTCAATGAGTTTCCCAACCCCGCAGCATGTCCGTAATCTCTCACACAATACAGCTGCAAATAGAGCTGGCTACAGGAAAAGGAAAAAAGGAGAAAGAGGAAAAAAAAGAAGACGACTCAAACCAATTCAGCTGATTAGTAAAAGCTTGATGAGCAAAAGTCTACTGCAGCAAAAAAGACAGTGCCTGAGGCCTCACGAAGCACTGTCAACAGGAAATGAACACTGGCAGACGGGACACATGCGCTCTCCTTGCCCGAGATTCTCTGTAGCTGAGTGATGAGTTTCCAAACTGCCTTCAACTCTCTCATATACAAGGCAGGAGCTTTGTTCTCTGCACATCACACATTACCAGGAGCTCTGTGAGTGTTTCTGATATCCTTACCTCTTGACATCCTGATGCAGTCAGTCCTTCTGTCTTTCTGATGTTAGCCCTGAGCTCTTTGCAATAATATAAGCACTCTTTCATGGATTGTATCCTTGGTTTAAAAAATAAGGCATTCCTGGATGGCACAGGGTGTATTATATCTCAGTGACAGCCCTTTTCAGCACTTCACTTACCCTGCAGTACCAGAACAGTCCCAGAGGTAAAATACCCAAATGCCCTTCACCTCAGTAACTGGTATAATGGTTCATGAGGATGATATTGGGGAAGCTTGAAAATAGGGAAAGAAAGTTGCACAAGAGTGTATATAGCTTTATACTTTCTGAGACACTAAACAATGGCTCGGGAAAACCATCTCCTGAAACTCTCTGAGGGAGATGGCCTTGGGCAACAGCTGCCAGGTGCAAACTTCTCCTCCCAGGTCTCCAAAAAAGGGAGACATAGGCATGCTGTAGAAAAGACATAGGGACTAATGCAGGAAAGGTGCTTTCTAATGGAGCTTTTTCATGCAGAAGCATGCGAAGCATCTCTCACTGAAAATTGGCCCCTTAGTCCACGCTCTTTCCTGGGCCTGCATAAAGCTCTGGGGGTTATCAGATCAGAAAGAGCTGCCTCCTCGTGCAGGGCAGATTCTTCTTTATCAGGAATTACTGCCCTTCCCTGGCAATCCTGAAGTTCCCACCGCACACTAAAAGGTAAAGGCAGGCAACGGGCTCTCTCCCTCTTGCTAAATTTAACTCGGCAGACCTCAGTAGTGCTCTGTGCACTTTCCTCCCTTTCCATGCCTCCAGAGCAGCCTCACAGAATGATCGGAAATGGGAGCTGCTCTTGGCTGCTCTCAAGAACTCTGTCCATGGGTCTGAAGCCCGGGTTTCCTAGCGCGAGCTCCGCTCTCTCACGCTTCCACATTGCTGCTTGCTCAGTAAAAGCAATTACAGTGTACACAGTAGGAGGAAGGGAACACTTTTGTTTCCTCGTCCCAAGAACTGAAGGTACTAAAGGTTAATACTTGGAAATCTGCAACTGCCAAGAACAAGCTCCCCACCCACCCATCCACCCAAAGCTTTGAAGTGTTTTCTTTCTAGCTTTACCTTGGCACGCTGGCCAAATAAGTCACAAGTTTCCGAAGGTCTTCCTGCCTTATTCTGTCATGATTGCTGCGGGCTGGGAAGGTCAGGACAGGACCACCTCGTTTATCACGGCCACCTGCAGAAAATAAAGGATTGTTAGAAAATCAGGCAGGAAGCACACGTCAAAAAAACTATGTGAACTGAATTGATAAACATAAATTACAGCACATTCAAGAGCCTGGGCTCTTGTTGGAGATTTCAGACTTGCCTAATTGAGGAAGACATGCCTGCATTTGCTGCACCCCCAACAAAAGAGAAAACACAAGGAAACTTGTCACTAGAGTTTCTTCTGTCTTTAAGCTAATGCCATCAAATCTCCAATGTAACAGCCACTGCAAGCAGGCAATGCTAAGGAAATTTTGCTGTGTGGACAACATCAGGAAGGTGGAAGGAAGGGTTTTTCACCGTTGCTCAATACACATCGCATCTCTCATTGCCAGATAGATTGCAATATACCATTACCCAGATGCAATGCGTCCCCATAATGTTTATGCAGTTAGACAGCCTAATCTGGCAATTCATTAGAAATTGAATTTTGATTAAAAGTTCATGCCTCCTATGCTTTCTATTTAGAGAGTGCTGCTGGCAGCTGAAATGATTTTTGGCTTGTTTTTATTTCCTGTAGCTTTCCTACCTTAAAATACACTCCTTTTGAACTGCCAGTGTCTGGCAGTTTATGTTTTACAGCAGTTCTTAAAAGACTTAGCTATAGAAAGAATGACTCTACCCTGAATTATACAATCATAAATATAGAGGTGAATACAGCCTATTCTACAGCATCTTTTTTTATTCTTCACCATGAATAAATTTTAATAAACTTGAAACTCAAATCAAGTTCCTCGCTCAATCCTCAGTTCTTCCTTCATGTATTATCACAGGGTTTCTCTGAAATAGTGTGTTGTCAGATATATGTTCACTAGGAAAAAAGTCACAGCAAAACTACAGTTCAAAAAGCTAGTACAGAACAGGACCTTGCACATAAGCAGTGAAAAAGAAAAGGCAGATGAATTTTGAGCTTTTCAGTGGAAACTATAATCCCTTTAACAGAAGTATCACTTCCAGGCAAGGGAAATGAGATGCTTCTCTGAAGTAAATAACCTGGCCAACAGGAAGGAAGAGTCGTGCAAGGCACTGGCACCTCAGCACCTGTATGTCACATTCTGTACTGCAGAACACAGGGCATCCCCACTCTGTGGGGTTGTGATTTCTGTAGGGGTCCTAAACACCACCGTTGGATAGGATGACTCCTAGGAGGCTTTGCTATAAGATTAGGAGAGCAAATGTGAGCTTGGAAAAACAGTGTCCTAGATCACCCTAGGACAAAGGACTGCTTTGAACAGATCCAAGGAGTTTATCTCATGTGACAGGAGCTCCCGGAGATGTATAAAGCAGACACCAAACTGGACAGACACACTCACGTACCCCTGAGACACTGTTTTTCCAGCTGAACCTATTCTCCAACCTCCATCTAAATCTCTGTGTCTCTGTTTGCCATTGGCTGGAGGCTGTTTCCTGGTCAGCGCTTCCTGAAGCCTTCTGAATGATTTCTCCAAGGCCCCTTGCTCCACACACACAGACTGCCTAAACGTGACTCTGGATGGCAGCCTCGCAGCTGACCCTCTCCAGCAACGAGCAGCTACAGAGGCTAGAAAGATCGAAGGGATTTCAGCCTCACCTTGGCTGATACAGCCCTCTGCCAAACGGCATGAGCGTGGGCACATACTCTAACAAATGTTCCCAGGACTGAATTTATAAGGAAACAGGCCCATTTTTATTTTCAGGCCAATATTTAAAAAAAAAAAAAAATACAATTTAAGGACATTACCCCTTTGCTGGGATCATTTCACACACCATACCAATGCCAAAACCATTATCTCATGCATGATGTATCCAACAGGAAAGCAAGCCAGCCTATAGAACAGCACACCGATACAGTAACTAAAACTAGGTGGGAAATATGTTTTCAACACAGGAAACTTTTCAAAACTTCAAAAATTTTCCCATCATATCAAGAGGTAAGCAAGGCTTTCAAAAGTTCCCAGATATTGACTGAAGCAAAGCCTTGAACTTTGACTGAAGCAAAGCCTTGAACTTGAATTGTGTCCCAGAAGAACACACCACCCACTACCCAGTCAGTCAGTCTCTCTCATTCCCTCCCCCTCTCCTCCCACCTCTTCTCCCATTCCCAATTATTTAAATATTTCTGTGAAGTGGAAGAGAACGAAGGGAAGACATCAGGAGACATCCAAACCCGCATACATGCTCCTCTCCCAGGATATGAGTTGTGAGCAGTCCAGTGATGACACTGCTCACTCTTCTCAATTTGCTTATGATCAGTAGTGGTACTTTGGGTCTCGGACCCCTCTTCTACCTACACTTCCCTCAAAGAGAACTCTGCAAAAAAATCAAAAACTTTGGCAGGCTGGGTTAAATCAGAAAATTCTTGAGACTTTTACTAACAGTGACACGAGAATTGTGGGCTACAGAAAGGGAAACGGAGGCCAGAACATTTCAGTCCTGTCTTTGCATCAGTATAAAAATTCCCCTTCAACAGTTCATCTAACCATCCTCAGGGGAGCAGGATAAATACAGCTCTACCACAGGGGCAGAAGCTATCAGGGCACATTGGAGAAAATGGATTAATTCTCTTTGGAAGACGCAGGTTACATGGTGACCCAGTTGAATTTTTGTAGATGATGGAAGGATAAATAAGTATCTGGACCAAATCCTTCTACTGCTGAAGCACAGAAAAACAAGGAGGCCAACCTTGAGAAATCTCCGCCAAGGAAAAAAATGTTTCTCATCCATGATAAAAATTACTGCTCCATGCTTTGAGTAATAGAGTGAAATTGTTATTACAAGGGCATCATACATTTTAAACCCCCCTGCTTGTTTCCAAATTATTCACAAGAAATCCCTATTTTTTATGAACATCTGAATTATTTACAATTTTACGAAGAGTCTATATGAAGAAATGTTAGGTTTCTTCCAGAACAAACCAGAGTATATTTAATTCACCTTAGGACTTGCCCAGTTCAGCAACTGTGGTTACTGTATCAAATACTAGTAATATCTAGCTTTTCCACTGCACTTTCTTACTGCAAATGGCAGCTTTACTAGGCAGACTAAATGCATATTCACATCATCTAGCTTTATTCACCTAACCAAGGCCTATTTTATGCCTATAGAAAGGAACAAAAAAGTGAAGAAATTTGCACAAAATTTCTTAGCAGGTCACTTGAAGAACCAGCAATATAAACCAGATCTTCTGATTCCTAATCCCTTGTGTTAGGGCTTTATAGTGATAAACCAGAAGTCAGTAACCAAAAATGTTATAGAAACTCTGTCCCTGCTTGCAGATAATCCACCCATGAAGGCTAATCTTGTCCCAAGTCTGCTTTGATCTGAACACTGATTTTTCCATGTATCTCTTCAGAGATCTACTCCGAACATTGTTCTAAAAGGAAGCAAAAAATTGGAAGGGAGTAGAGGGTCTCAACTGCTCTAATCAGTATGTCCCATCTCCTTCGTTCCTCTGGGCTCACAGACATGGGATGCAATAGTCAGACGTGTCATTAGGTTTGCTAATTACTGTTATTAAATGCTAAAACAAACGGCTGATAATTTCTAATCATTTTCCAAGGTGGGCTTTCAAGGGGGTTGTCCTGACGCAGAGAGGCAAACAGATGGCCTAGCTATTAGTGCTCTGGTAAAAGGAGTCACAAAAACACATGTTCTGCAGGGCACGGAGCACACTCAAAACAAATATTTAGCCATATATGTCTCACATTCCTCCTACAAAACCCTTTGCTGACTGCCTTGGCTGTCAGTGCCTTGCTTGCTGGTTCTTCCCATCTTACTTTCCTCCAGCCTATGCAGACACCACTGCTAAATTCAGCATCTGTTCCCAAAGGCAAGACCCCATCATTTTTCTCCACACATTTCTCCTCCCGCTGCAAACTCGGCGCCCTCCTGCTCGCTCTCAGCGCATTACTCAGCACGCTACAGAGCGGAGCACCGCAGGGCAAGGCTCAAACCCAGTGCAACAGGTCTTTATACCCCTGCCCACCAGGAACACAGGGCAACGCTGCACGGAGGCAGAAGGCATCATGGCATGCACCACTTCTGCATGTTAGAAGAGAACCTCAAAAAAAGTCAAAACCTCTACAGAAAGGAGCGTCAGAAACAGGCAGCAGGCAGCGTGGGCAATACCCAGCGGCCTCGTGATGACCACCTGCCTGCTTATGGCTTTGACCGAGCAGAAAGAGACCCCGGCCACAAGGTCTCTACCCTGGCAGCTGCTGGGGAAGAGGCCGCCGGAAGGGAGATGCTGATTCCCCCGGTCGTGGGCCCGGACACGTCTGCCTAGCTCGGCTCCAGCTGCCGAAAGGTAAGCAAAGATGTTGGTCGGGCTGGAGTGTTAGCAACGGAAAGCACGGCTATGGGCCCGTTCATGGCCTGAGATATGTCTGCCTTGTAAGGCACGAGAAGACAGAATTTCGGCTTTGTGGAATCCTGTCCGTTCAGGACAGGAGTTTCCATCTGTTTCCTTTAATGTAGACTTCTTGCATACAACAGACCATGATTGTATTGAGCTCTATTTTGAAGCCGAATCAGTCCAATCCTATCTACCACTCTAGTAGGATATTTTTCTGGCTGCTTTCAGCCTCCTACTGCAGTTCAAAAGAACACGCTGCTTCATCTGATCCCTGCAGATCATAAGCTGATCCATCCTCATGCTGCAGACTGTGCTGGGACCATAAGCGGCTTTCCAGAGGAACTGAAATACTCCTCAAAAGGTATTTCAGTCCAAAATATGGTGGAAAAATTAATGATAATGGAGAGAACTAGGAGACAGAACAAACTCAGCTGATGTTAAATGCCTCTATAAAGCGACAAACAATATGCCCTGGATTTCTAAATCTACTTGACAGACTTCCTAGGATAGCAAAGTATCAACAAATTAGTATCTAGAGTCTTAAAGAAAATAATACTTCTTTTCCTTTTCCTGCCATAGCTGAGCTCTGTGCGAGTCTGCTTGCTACCACACCTACTGAGAACAGAGCTCCAGACACAAAATCCCTCAATTTCAACAAGCACTAATCCACTGCGAGGATCACATAGAGGATTATCTGTGTAATCACCCTCAAATTCTGTTGACTCCAAAGTAGGAACAACTAGTGCACCAGTGAAGGAAATTTAAGCTCCCACAACGAGCACATGTGCAAATTAACTCAGCTGCAGCACTGTCAGCAGTCTGATCCTAGAGCGTGTTGCTCCCTGCAGTGTCCTGTATCCCCGAGTCATGAGCCTGAATCAAATCCTAACGGCAGTCGCTTGCAATATTATTTTTAGGGAGTGAAGAACGTGCTTGTGCGTTCCCACCAGGAGACCCCTTGCTAGAGCAGACCAGAGCAGCAACTGGGCATGGGATGCTCAGCACAGCTGCTGGATGATCCCATTTCCCACCTGATGGATTTATTTCCCAACCATCCAGAGCTCCAGCTACATTCAGCTTCCTCCAGCATGTGACCAGCAGTGTGGAAGAGGTCCCCTGAGCAATCAGTAACAGGTACGTGCCAAGACCCCTACAGATACAGCTCCCAACCTTCCAGGAGTGCTGCCAATCCCATCAGTGCACCCAGGCGTTGGGGAAAGAAGCTGGCATGGGACTTCTGCATGGATTTGAAGGAACAACATTTTGTGGCTTGTAATACACCTTTGTTGATCTATGCAAGGTTTTTGGGTTACTGCTTTTAATTTTAAATGTTTACTTGCCACAAAGCCACTCGGAAAAATTGTCTCATTTCTCACTGGGAAAATTATTATCCTATCAAAGCCAGGCTAAGGATAAAGCTTTGTGTGGAAGACAGAAAATACAGAGAGAAGGCAGAGGAGCCCTTTTCTTCCTCGGAAATATGCTTATTTGCTGTGTAGTATCAACAGTGCGCTGGGTAAATGCACAGAACCACCTTCTGCAACCCCAGCACTAACCAGTCACCTTATGCTCCAACAGCAAAGCAGCTTCTTTGATCTCTCCTCCTCTATCAAAGATACATGGGAATATCGGTGTGTATTTAGAAATAAATGCAGAAGCTAGGCAAAACAAACCCAAACTCTCCTACAATATAATACTTAGTTTTGCCACCTGTGGCAGAGAGGACAGTACACACAAAATGAGGCAGAGAGGCTGTCTCACACTGTCTGCCTTCCTGATTTGAGACGAGCACAGAGCAGTGGCACTGGCCATGCTTCTGAGATTCACCAGCAAGGTGAAAAAATGGGATTAATTGATCCAATATAAGAGAGTGCCCAGGTTTCCCGCCTCACTGCCTGTAAATTCTTCACAATTATAGCCAAGTAGCCCTGGAAATTAATGAAAGCCCAGGGAGAATTCAATAGATTGGATTTATATAATTGCTACTAGTAAGTCTTTTTTTTCCCTTCTGGCTTTGAGAAGAAAATTTGCCGAGAGCCGGAAAACAGTATCAGAAGAAAATACCTCTGAAATTACTTCTTCCAGTATAGTGTTTCCATTTCAAGTAGCCTATATTTCTCGCTCCACAAGAAAAATAAATAAATAAAATAAAATCCACCATCACCCATGTAGAGAGACCTTGCTGTTAGGAATTTCAACACTTCTAGTTAGTTAGAATTAGTTCCTCAGGACATAAACCTAAGCCTATGACACATAGCACTTTCACAGAAGTGAGGGGCCATTTCAGAAGTGAAGAATCTCATTCATAGATCATGAGTGAATCCCCCACTGCAAAAGGACCAAGACTTCTGTCTGTTATCAATTATCATCTCAGATGCTACAGTCAACTCCCTACATCCTTATATTGCTAGGTAAGTTCCGAGCCTTGACTTCTGTGTAAGAACAACATTTGCCTGTGTAAGTGAAAAACAGATTCTTAATGAGATGTGTAGGGAGCTTACTGTTTCTTTAAGGTCTAGAAAAATCAACTGGAGCAGGATGGAATCTATACATACCTTCTCATTTCACAGACTCAGTTCCTTCCTCTTATTGTTATTTTGAAAGTCACTACCATTAATCTTAAAGCTATACATACAAGACAGAATGTAGAGACCTATCAGCCTATGTGCTCTGAGGGCTGTTCAGGAAGGCAATCACCAAGTTCAGCGTGTTTGAATTACACCCATGGTGTTATTTACACACCTACAAGATATTGCAAGCCCTTTGGGCTGGAATTTTTTGACTGGGTTGATTTTTTTGCCCGATTTTGTAAGGCGCTTGAACATTTTTGTGTCTCTGCAAGGCAGCACAGGTAGAATCATTAACCTCACACCTGCTAATTAAGGAAGTGCATAAAGGAGAAATCTCTACAGTGAGGAGATATGGGTGGATCTTTCTTGGCAAGCTGCTTGTATCCAGGAGCCAGGACAGTAAGCGCTGGCAATGACGAGCTCCTCTCTGCAGAAAGTGTTTAATTTAGAGCATGACTACAGTAGAAATGTATGGAAAGAAAAACAGCAACTGGTTCTGCACACTAGTAGTGTTTTATCTGTGAATGTGAATGATCACAACCTGCACACAAAATTAGAGATCTCAGGGAACATTTTGATTTCTATTCTAACAGCCCTGATGAGGATATCTGAATAGCTCCTATAGGCAAAGAGTCTTCTGTATCCTTATGAATGAATTAACATAAAGAGAAGAAAAGAGAAGAAAAGAGAATAATGAAGACCACAGACTCAGATCTCATTGGAAGACCTGGAAACCTTACAGTCTAAACTTCCTCTTTTTCATCTTCAAAGAAAAATCTGCAGCGATGCATGAGCAGATTCTAGATGGAAGCATGACGAGCCCAAAACTACCAGGAAAATTCAACAGACGAGCAAGGCTGTGATATTCCTATATTTCCTCTTTTTGGAATTTCTGCCCATTTCAAATTACATCAGGGAATGGTATAAAAAGAAGACATTTTTTTTCTGTAACAAAATGCAGAATGATTGTTAATGCTTCAGTTGAAGTATTCATTCCACAGGAAAAAGAGAATGGAAACTATTACTTTGAATAAAAACTTTCTGTCCAAATACAAACTGTTTATAACATTCAAAAGTAACCAGTTTTGTTAGTTCTGTTCCCAACCCAATACAAATGCCAGTGTCCACAACTCGATGTTTCAGACTTCATGAAACCTGGATCTGAGTTCTTCCAAAGCCTTGTGGGATTTGGGATGTTTTTGCAGCTCTTTCCCTGAAGAATGAAACACAACCATCACAGAGAAGGGTAGACACCATCCCACACACGTATCTCATGTCCCTTTGCCACTACATGACCTGTGGTCTTCAGACAAGCTTTCAGGAAGGCCAGTGTCTTCCCCCATAGCAGTCCTTACGTCAGAGCAAGCTTTTCCCAGACTCAACACTAGTCTCAGAAACTAAACAAACACTGAAGACTTCCTTTTGACTCATTGCACCAGGCGTAAACTTAGAGGAGTGCAATTGCAAAGTTGTCCTTTCACCTGATGTATTTACACGGAGCTGCTTCCACCAAAAGATCTTTCAGTACAGCTCCTTCTGCTCTGTCTTCAGGCTCTTGGCCTCACTACGGCCTATTCCTTCCTTACTGGCCAGACTACTCCTTTGTACTTGTGTCCTAAGAGCTCAGCAGACTTTACCTGGGTGAAATGGTACCTGTTTTTTTTAAGAATTCTTTTCCCTGTAGAGAATTGAAAGTGAAGGAAAGGATCCTGCAAAACTGTTCTGGGTAGACCATGGGAGAGGGATAAATGGTTTCAGAAAGGCCCACAAGCTTTTAATACCCAAAGCGTGATGAGGTTGAGGAAGGCAGGAAGACAACTGGGGTTCCCACTTGCACTGGGACGATCCCAACTGACTCCCTACAGGCTCCCACCAAGGTGTTGCATCCCTCCTGCTTGTCCAAATGCAGCTGGTGGATACGGCAGGATACGGACACTGTGCGGTGAGTGGCAGCCGAGCCACCCGCCTTCCACGCTGCGGCCGTGCTCACAAACGTCCTGCAGCTCTCACAGGCAGCCTGCTGTGGTTCTGGCGATTAATAGCAATTCTCCTACAAACAGAATCAAGCTGAATTTGCTCTTCCAAAGCAACATCTGTGTTTCTCAGGAAAGACTGTAACCACAGATTCCAAAATACCACTTTCACCACCTCTCATTCTCTCACTAGAAAATAAAACAAAATAAAATAATGTATAACCTGTTTTATTTCCTTTTCTCTGTGCTCATCTCCTTCTCAGAACACAAAAACCAGCCTCAGGCTTATTGCTTGCTCTCAAACAGTCCCCAAAGCCATTGCACTGCTGGAAACAACATAGCGAACCAACCAGGCAAAGCCAAGGTTTTATTAGCGTTTAGGCAACAAGCGTTTGGCCAAAGCCTCCACCTCCCCACTGCTTCATCTGCTTCCATGAGGTCAATTATGGAAACAGACTGCAACGGTGGAGATCTGTTATTGCTCACAACCGGTCAGACCGTCTCACTGTTTATGAGTATCGCAATGGGATTTTCAGGCACTCTTTAGACACACAAATGAACCTTGCTCAGGATCAGTGCAGCTTATACGCGAGGTCACTGAAAGGAGTGGAGAACCAGTTCCAGGAAAAAAAAAATCATTATCCACCTCTCAATCCCCCAGTGCTCAGAAAGGCTCATGGAGAGCCCTGTGCCTGCTGCTTGCTGCTGGCTAGAGCCAGCCAAGGGAAAGTGCTAGGCACAGAGCCCTAGCCAGGATGAATCTGTGCCCAGCTAGTTAGAGCTGTATTTCAACTCTGAAATTAAGTGCACTTCTGAAGGCTTGAGTGCTCCTCAGAGATTACACGGCCGTACAAGTAGGTCCTGTTGTGTCTGCTCTGGAGCCAGCAGCATCCAGTGTCACTCTCCGGTTAATTCTCTGCCTTACTGCTTTGCATGGTCAAAATGGTTATAAAAGTCGAGCATCCACAGCTTAGAAACACCAAGCCTGGTAGAGCCATTGCCTTAAGTAACATACTTGCTCCCTCCAGTCTTCCTGTAGAATCATAGTCTAAAAGACAAGCTGCTGAGCCACAGCAGACGAGAAAAGGAAAAAAAAGAATTACATAACTGAGATGCTCACATGAGAATTTTTGTGTGTGTGTGTGTGTGCTGATGAATTCTGCTGTTGTAAGCACAAGAGGAACTCCCTTGACAGCAATTTTACCTTACAGTTATTGTTAAAATTAATTGTAGGATAAAACTCTGAAGAAGCCTCCATAAAGTATCTTTTTTTTTTTTAATGAAGAAGCTTGATTTCAAGTGCAATGTGCTCGCAGAGTCTGTTCTAACTACAGCAGGACGACTTCTTCTTGAAAGGTTCAACAATTTGATTTTTTTTTTTTTTTTGGAAAACATATTCTCTTTTGCGCTCAAAGAATGCTCTACAAAGCTACTCCATTTTAATTAAAAACAACCCAGCCATCATTCAAAGTATGCAAATACTTTTCTTAATCTGTTTTATTACAACAACCCAGGGAAAGTCTGAGCAAGACTTAAGCCCTGGACTGGAGGATGAAGTTGTCTTTTTACACTACCTTTTATCTTCAAAGGCTGCTGGCAATTACTGCCCTTGTTCATTGTGTTTGGAGACCATGGAGAGGAGGTGTAAATCCCAAGCCTGCTATCTAGCTGTATCAGGAACAGTCACACTTGGAGCAGAGACCCCTTTGGAGGGTACTGAGGCTATGAGGGAAGAGCTGTGTCTTGCCTGCAGTGAATCACAGTGAGAAGCTGCAGAGTGTGTTGTGTTGGCACAGCTTATTTAACCGCCCCACAAGGCAGGCCTGGCCCCGGACAGCATCTAACGACTTGATGATTTGGTGAGAGACCTCTGGGTCAGAACGGAGCTCAAGTACCATTAGTGGAAGGGGCTCCATAAATGATCTAGACTAGCTGTCATTATTAAATATTTCATGAATTGCTAAATAATCCTGTGGACATTTTCACATGAAGCAATGGCAGGAACCAAGAACTAAATTCCAGGATACTCCCTGCAAAAATTCCTTCCTTTCGCTTCCCCAGAGCTCTTGGTTCAGTTTCACATTCTGTCCCAAACAAACCTGCAGTTACGCCACATTTTTACAACTCTTCCACTCCTAAGGGGGTGAAAGGCAATAATAACATAAAGCATCAAAGACATTCAGAATGAGACTCCAGTGTAAGATAAAGGAGTTGTGCATGGCTGTACTGCTGCCACAGTCCTGGGTTTTCACCTGACGCATTCCAGTGCCTTAAAATTTCCCCTCAAAAACTTGCTTTTCACGGCATCAATCAAAACAAAATGTTTGCTCAGGTCACTGCTGGATTCCTGGTTTCCATACTGCTTTCACTGCCACTATATGGGAATTCATTTCACGCCAACCGACATCCAAGGCCAAAGATTTCATGACTTGCCAGACACCTCTCCTGGTCCCCAGGCTAACGAGCCCTCGCTGGCACAGTCCCTGCTCCAGCATCTGTGCGCCGGAGAGCCAGGGAGGAGGAGGCCAGGCAACTAACGGCCTCGCTGCTGTTTGTCGTCACCTTTGCTGTCAACCTTACTGCAGAGATGAAGGAACAGAGAGTAAAGTTTGCAAATAAGGGGCAGAGCAGTCTGGAGCTGGCTCCTTTTGATACAGGATTTCTGATCGAAAACGCGAAGATCAATAAAAGAAGCTTGGATGATTTGCAACTGTGAATAGCACTGGAAACATCCCATTTTTATGCTGTCAAATGTGCTTTCATGTGAGATGATGATCACTTGAATCTTTCTCATCCCTCTGTCCCTAACAAGTTGTAATCTGTCCCAGAAGCACCTAAATCCAAGCCATTCTCATTTTACATACTACCTGGTCCCTGTCTACCCCCAAGTCGGGCAGACTCATTCCTTTAACAAAGGTTGTAAATTTTGAAGAATCTAAATTATGCCAATGTAACATCGACGGTACTTGCAACTGTAGGCTGATGGGGACTGCAAGCCAAGTACCACTGGTTTACAAAAGCCAGTGCTTCTTATAAAGAAGAATTAATGCCATTCACTCACCACAACCCAAAAGCAGGATCCCTGATTTGAGCCACCCAGAAAGCTGAGACACAACAAATTGGAGCAGCAGCAGAGCAGGTACAGAGACAGTACCGAGTGCTTATCATTTACCTATTTCTCTGAATTTTAAGAAAAGCACCACAGGTCAGACTGCAAATCCCTCCGTATTACTGTGTGGCCCTGCCTGTGTCCCCCAGGCAGCTCCACTACTAGCAGAAGAGATAATTTAAGTACTACTGAGTTTAAGCATGAACTTTTTGATTGTGCAGTATGAGCTGGCATCCTGGCTGGCAGTGTCCCTGCTGGACTAGAGACAGCCAGGGAAGGGGGTACTCACCTGACACAAAGGCCACTTTCTCCTTTAGTATAGGAAGGACATCAGCAGCTTTTAAGCCATCATTTCGAAAAGAACCTGCAAAACAAAGAGCAAAACCCAATTAAAAGAGAGTGTGTCCTAGTTCCACATTTCTCAGAATCAGACTACAGAAGGTTTGAAAGTTATATAAGAGCACTGTGAGCCAGACTCTAATGGCTGATACACAAATAGCATTAGCATCACTAGAGATGTGTTTGCAGAAATAAAACACAGAGAATCAACTCATCCTACTTTATCTTTCAAAAGTTCTTCAAGGTTAATAAATTTTCCACCAAGGAACCAGATTTAGACTCTCTGCTGTTTTATAGATCATGTTATTGGACTTTCACGGGTCACACAGAGCTGCAGAAGCCTTCTCCCTTCACCTCCTGAACACAGTCCAGGCAAAATTGCAGGGGTTATTACAGCACACACACATTCATTCAGCCTGGCCCCGTTAGACAGATTTGCACAGTGGTTGGTTAAAGAAGGGCTTCCCCTCCATCCCTGCATCTGCTCCACATGGCACAGCTCAAAATGGACCCGTTCAAGGTGGGAAGCACACTCAAAGGGAGGATACATTTCTTATGAGACAGCCAAAGCTTTTCCCTGTATGAGAAATACTTTGAAGCCATGATGCAGCCTCATGTAATTCAAGCTGTTTGATTACAAGATAAATATACTCAGGCCATTTGCCTTGCCCTGCAGTGCCAAACGATTTTATCTCTCTTGAAAGTTCACCGAAGAAATCCCTGATTTTTACTCTCCTGGAAGCCTAATGAAAAGAATTGCCTACTGTTTAAGCAACTAAAAGCATCCCTCTCTTTTACAAACAACCAGCAGAAGTGGATCGTCAGACTGCAGGCCAGACTGCAATTCCATCAGTGCTATTAAAAAACAAAAGGTGGGTTTGAAGGACATCATTGCCATCACTCTGAAAAATAAAGCATCCTTCAGTGGGGAATGAATACCCACCATGACAAGAGAGCTCCCCTGCAGCCTTAGAGCTATCTCAGCTATAGCCTCATCAAAGACTGCAGCCCATTTCAAACTCTGTATTTTTACTTTTCGCCTTTTTCAGGCAGGCAGCAACTCCATTTATCTGAGACAGCACAAGGGCAAGGGAGCCCTCTCGCTCAGGCAGTTTTCTTAATGGGCTAGAAATGAGGCATCATCACTGCAGCCATCATGCCTTCCTTGCTGAACACAGCAGATGAAGCCTCATTATCTGCAATTGAAAGTGGAGTGGAAAAAAAGTCCCTTTCTCTGTTTTCATAGACTTCTTGCACTGTGCAGCCTGCACAGCTATAAGGTCTTGATCCATGCAGACATACAGAAAGTGCCAGGATGAAGACTGCAACAGCAATTTCCACTGGCCACTGAACCTACACACTACCAGTATTACTATTATTACAGCTGAGTTACTGGTAATGGCAAATGAGGAGCAGTTTATATTCACAGTCAGCCCCTGCAATAAGACTACCCTGTGTCTGCAAGCATGTCCCCCACTCGGGACAATAGCTGCATCTACAATAGTCTGTCACATTGCTCCCTTTAAAAAGCTGCCGCTGTATCAAGAGCTTTGCCTGAGCATCAGCTGCTCCGTGTTGGCTGCCTCTGCCAGCCTGACATGACAGCTCGGTCTGCGCTACCCTGGCGCCCCAGCCGCACAGAGTTGCCCCTCCACGTCGCGCTCCGACCCTGGGGACGCCCTTTGGGAAAGCCCTGCCCATGTGCTCGGAGGTCTCCCTCTCAGCCACACGCGGCAGAATGGGAAAGGGCACCGGCTGAGCCTCCGCGCCTGAAAAGCAGCGCACAAAGGAGGAGCGAAGACAACACGGGCTGTGTTAACAAGGCCAGAAGCAGGGTTAGGCAGGCTGCCAGTGCCAGGGTTTGTTTCTGAGAGCTGAGCAGATGCTGCTTCCCAAAACAAAGTCAAACACAAGGTGCTCACTGACCCCACAACTACTGGACTTTGAGCTCAGTGGAAAGGGAGGTTCAGCAGAGCTGGAGGGAGACAAGAGAGAAGAGAAAGAGCAAAGCTGCAATTTAAACAGGCATCGGAGCATGGTCCTGAGAGATCCCTGAAGAGCATTTCAGTGTCTGGGGACCAAGGAAACTAGTCCCACTGCTGAATTCTTTCTGTGTTCAAGCAAGCAAGACTTCATGCACTCTGCATTAAAGATTTATGACTTTGCTATCAGCCTATCCTCTTAACCAGCGTAACCTCTCAGACAACAGAATTTGGCCAGTTCTTACAGAGAAGGCAGGAGCCATTTAGCCACAGGCGACAACGAGAAATTTAAGCAGCGCTGTATATAACCACCTCGGCCAGCCATGAAGCAAACCAGAGCAACCAGCGCACTACGTACATCATGATGGTTCCAAGACACTGAGAGTATTGCGCTGAGATCATGAGTATCAATAAGAGCTGAGTTTGGGCCAACTTTTGCTAAATCCTTCAGGGAAACAGCAAGGTCAATTCTTGGGCAGTTAACTATGTAGCAGGGATTACAGTACTGGAATCTTTATGAAATGTACTGCTAAAATCAGTGGGAGCAGAATTTGGCTGTCAGTGTACAACATTTAATAGAGACTTCTCTTAATAAAAGCTTTTTAGTAAAAGCCATTCATAGTCCAGCATACTGAGGGCTCAGGATCAACTTCAAGCGTTCTCCCCCAAGGACTGCATCTCATAGACCCCTGATGGAGCTGTCCAAACTGCGCACAGGAGAAGCAAGTAAAGGCACGAATGTGGACTGCACTGCCAGCAGGGTTTTTTTTTCATCTTTCTGAATATCCACCAGGAAAGGCCAGTCGTGCTTCAGAATGATGAAGAAACTTGAAAACCATGAGCCAGTCCTACAGCCAGGAAATCAATGAAAGCTCTCCCTAGCTGCAAAGCTTCCCTCCCTGCCCGCAGAATAATTTAAATTGTGCCCTTTCCTGTGATCCAGTCGCTATGAGCTGCCCTGTCCTTCACAACTGACTTTCGCTGACAATAAGGCATGAGGGAGAAAATTCCCAAAGGTAGCTAAGTGCCTAAAGGACCGCCACCTGCTCTGGGTGGTGTCTGTGCTATCGCCACTCTCTGGCATCGAGCCCTTCATCTGGGATGCAGCTCCTGGAGCATCTGTCTCCACGGGCCAAAATAAACCCTCCCTCCAAGCTCCCAGGAGCTTTGTCAACAGCTGGGGAGATTCCAGGTGGTCCCTTCTAGGCATCTCTTATTTATGAAACGCCACTCTGTGACACTTTGCGTGTTGCTGTTTGGCTCTGCATTTTCTCTTGCATTTGTGAATACTCAGCCTGAACTGCTTTAGGAGCTGCAACACACTGACTGCAGAACTCACTGCCATGGGATACGGCTGTGAGCAGCTCCAGCGGCTTCCAGAAAGGGGTAGAGATTTGTACAAATAACAAACATCTCCAGAGAAGAGTAAAGATTAATAAGATAAACAAAAGTTTTGGAAAGAACGTGAACCCACAAGCTTTGGAGTGAAAGCCAATCTCTAACTGTTGGAGCAAAAAATAAATTACCCCTGGTGACAGCCCTGCAGGCTTTAGGACTCCTCTCCCTGAAGCGGAGGGCAATGGCCTCTGTTGGAGACCCTGTCTTTGGCTACACAGACCTGCGGTCTGATCCAGAGCGGCTGTTCCTAGAAAAGCTTTAACTAATCTGAACAATGCAGCTTGCTCTTGGCTTCAAATACAGATCAGCTGCTGAAAATATGGAAATACTTTCTATACTGAGCAAAGTATGCGTAGGCAAGAAGGCGGCCTCCTGTCAAAGCGCTGCATGGGGCTTAATCACTTGGCTCCCAATGTCTTTAGCAAGAGTTGTTCATCTGAAGTCCCATGCAACGTTTCAGGAAAGTTAGCCCACATTCGGATAGCTCTCGAAACAGATTTGACTATTTTAAAACTTACGCATGAAGCTTTTTTAACTGAAGAAAATTGAATTGCTTGGACTAAACCCATCCCTGGAGTCCAGGAGGCAACAGTAGGATTAATCTGGTCCGTATTATTTCTCTTTCTTCTTCCTTTAGTAAAGGTCTCTCCTTTCCCTTCCCCACAACAGATTTTCAGAGCGATTTTCTCCAGGGTTCAGCATAACCTATTTCCCTGCCTACCGTTTTTCATCAAAGCCTCATTTATTTTTTGGTTTTGTTTTGTTTTTGCATTATGTAGCATCTTGGCTTTTTACAACACTGAAGCAGAACAGAAGGAACATCTGAGGTGAGCAGACAAAGGCAGAACAAAGGCCCCCGCATTATCCCATCGCACACTCGGCAAATTGAGACAGACAGAGATCGACTTGTCAAGGGTCAGAGATGAAGTTTGTGCAGAGATAAAAGAGGGATCCTCTCCTCCAAATGCTTCACCGGTGCGTTTCGTCCCTTTGTTTGCTGAGACAACATCATCCTCTGATTTTTTGTCTTAATACTTTTGGCCTCCCCTTGTCCTTCTCTCTCCATTATCGTTTCTTTCTGCATTTTTACCTGAACTGTTTACTTTTTGTGTGTGTTAAACCCTTTTAACTCCTTCCTTTCTTTCTTGTCTTTGTCCGTCCCCGCAGAGTCGTGAGCGCGGCGCTCCGCGTAGGATGCTCTGAGCGCTCCAAGCTACGCAGGGGCTCAGGCGGGGCCTTTGCCACTGGGATTTTGCTGGCTAAGGCTCATTGGTTCCAGGGTGGAGAGGCCAGCGTGTGGCACAAACATTTTGCTCAATAGAAGCAACATGTGCTCGTGACGAGTCTTTTAGCACCATCTGGCAGAGATAAATGGGCCAGGACACTCTGCGCATCTGCTGCGTGCTCCTCTGCCGGCGACAGGCTGATCCCTGATGCAAAGAGTGAGCACGGCAGCGCCCTGAGGTTCTCAGCAGCCGGGCCTGCCTTCGCCCCCGCCAGCCACACAGGAGCAGGGTTCAACCTAGCAGAGGAAGGAAGGAACGACTGAGCTACCTGAATCTAGAGGCACCCCCTCCTAGCAAGGATATAAGATTGATCTGTAAAAATCATTACCAAGAATTACTGAAGATACACCCAGAGCTATGCACTTCACTAACAAAACTTATTACCTTCCTTAAAAAACAATAAAAAGTAAGATCCGACCTCGCAGGAAGCGTTTATGCCCCTGGGACTGCAGGTGCAGCAGGGAGAGGTGGAAAGGCAGATTAAATGAAAGTCACAGTGCTGGAACAGTGACAGTGGCCGTCACCCTCCTCCCCCAGTTTGCTTTGTGGTGCGAGAGCCTCCCGCTTGGTGCCCCTGATGCGCCTGCCCATAAGGAACGGAGCAAGGGCAGCAAAGGGGCTGCCTCCAGCCAACACATCCTGAGCAGTCAGGGGGTTCTCCCGCACTGCTCATCCAGGAGAAGAGCAGAAGTTTACATGGGCACTGCCGATATTTTCCACGGCAGCCCAGCCCGCACTGGCTGTTCTTCTAACCTCATGGAGAGCAAGGATAGAGCCGGCTCCCAGCTGTGCCATGGAAATGTCAACAGTCCCCTGGGACTTCAGTAGCTCAGTGATGCCTTTCCTGCTATATACCTCAAGACCCACACTGCATTTAAGCTTGTGGCTAAACTCTCCTTACTCTAGTACATTTAAGTGTAATAAGCATAGGAAACAGGTATGAAGATGATATGCCCACCAGGTATCTGATGGAGAATCCAACTGCAAATCTGCTGTGAATCTGATTTCCATTACTTCTGCTAGTCTTGCACAGGGTAAATGCTTTTATGCCACCAGATCTAATGCATGGACTGATGCAGAGACCCGTGCGACAGCCTCACTTTCCCAGTGACCTCTTTGAAAGTCACAAGAACTATGGAAACCAAATAGATGGTATGCAAGGAAGACAAATACCACTGGACAACGTGCCAAACACTTTATCCCAGCTGAGACAAAGGTTGTGTTCATTACATAGTTGCATTTATTCTAAAATATAAAAATAAATGCAATCTCATATGTAATACTTAGACTCAGTCCAAGAATAATATAATTTTCTCCATTTTCCTCATTCTGTTCTTCCTTCTATTAATTATATCCCACTACTGCTTGCTGGAACGTCCTTCTGGTCACAGCTTTTGGGTAACAATACTCCCAGCTTCCTCAGCCCCAAAGCTCTGCAAGTGGTTGTCAGTGATCCAGCAGCGTTTTTAACCCTTCCGTACTGGAAAGTCGGCATCTCCAATCTCCTGCTCCTTGGCTCCTTGCTAAGGGCCAGTCACAGGGAATGCAGCCCCCGGCCCTCCCGTGCACTCCCTGCTCCAGAACGCCGGGCTCTGGCAGCGCAGGGGTCTGGGGGAACTTGCTAATTGCTGAGATTGTTATTCCTTCCACGAGGTACTTGGCAGCACCAAGCCTCACAGCGCAGCCTTTGAATGTCCGCACGTTTAAACAGTAGCCTCGGCTTGAAAGCTGGCCAAGGAATAAGCAAGGCCTCAACAGAGACGCAGCCGCGCGCACCACACGGGCGAGTTCATTAGCCCGCACACATGTGGCCTCTGACAAGCTACGTTCAGCAGGTGAAGTCTAAAGCATCGCACCCTGTGCAGCCCACCCCAGCCAGCAGCCACACTCTGCCTTTTCATACGTGGTACAAAATACGCAAAGCATGAGAAGGACACTGCATTACTGCACCATCCATGGCAAGGGCTCTGCTTCACCTCCATCCCTGGGGGATTCAGTTCCCCCATTTCAAACAAACACTAACGGAGATGCTAAGAGAACGCAAGGACTATGTCAGTCTTTTATGAATTTTCTTTTTATTTTCATCAGGGCCTTGGGATCAGGCTGAGATCTTTCTGTTGCTCCCCTCACAGAAATAATTAGACACAGGTAGCCCCGTGGATCACACATCTGACTGCTAGTCAAAAGACTTGGCTCCATTTGCGCTTCCGCATCTAAATGGCTTTGTGATCCTGAACAAGCTGCTTTAACAGCTCCAGATCTTGGTTCTCCGCTCCACAGAATGGGAATAATGACTGCCACATTACTGAAGCACATTCAGGTCCACAGGCCTCAAAAGTTCCTTACAAACGTGAATTAATTTTGCCTCAAAACCGCCTTCTGAGGCAGCGAGAGGCTTTCACAGACCAGCAGAGTGAGGCACGGCCAGTGGGAAGGACTTGCTCCAGCGAGCACAGAAAGGCTTTTTCTGGGAGGAAGGGGCAACATAGAGAAATTTGGAAAGAATGTAGGTCACTGACACAAAACCTTGCGTTTTATTTTTCAAGTGTGCAAGAGATGGATCTGCTGCCCCAGAGAAAAATGAGCATATTCAGCACCTTGAGCTTTCAGTCGCTAAGCACCTTCCTCCTGCACCTCGTGCTGCACTTCAGTGAGCACCCAGATGCAACAGCCTTTTACAGTATTAATAGAGAGCTACAGGCCGTTTGTAATCTGAAGCAGTATTTTAAGGATGGCCGTGCTTTCTAGTGGGCATGAATATTTTCTTCTCACTTCACTCCCCTCTCAGTTACAATCGGATTCCTTACAGCAGCTTTCCTTAGAACTTTATAATCCCATAAAAAGTTTAAAGAGCTCACAGATTTCTGTAGGAAGGATCTAAGTCCCCCCTGAAATCCTACAGGCTGCGTATCACGCAGCATCTCATCCTCTATGAAATTACGTAGGTTAGAATAATTTCCTTAAACTGGCATCAATTTGAGCTAAGTGCTTTTTTTTTCCAGAAAAGTGCAGCAGGGCATCAGGCAGCCCCGTAACTCATAAGGTGCTGTGAGATGAGTATCCCTAAGTCCCAGGGCCTAGAGGTCCCCGGCCAACAGTCATTCTCTGGAAAAATAATAAATAAAACAAACCAGACAAGACGAGATGAAACAAAACAAAACAAAACAAAACAAAACAAAACAAAACAAAATAAAATAAAATAAAATAAAATAAAATAAAATAAAATAAAATAAAATGCTAATTACATACAATATTCAGGAGGTACTTTGCTGAAACCCCAGCCTTACAAAGAACCATATGCTGGCGCCTCAAGTGTGCTTTGCAAACATCTGCCTCTCAGGGGGATTTCATGCCAGACAGTAAGAAAGCAACTTTAATTAGAGGCCAATTGAGATCCTCATCTCAGGGCCTGCGACTTCCCTAAAAAGCAAAAAAATGCAAACAAACAAGAGCAACTGTATTTGCCCCCACATTGAAAACCAATCTGCACCTTCTCTCTTTCACTGCAGAACTCTTTTTTTTGATTTTTCTGGCAAGGTTTAACGTGCCCTGTCCTAACACACACACGTGCTGATGAAGGTCCCATTGCCTTCAAGAGGCTCACAGCCAAGGAGGGAAGGTTGAGCCTAGTGTGTCAAGGTGGATTTTAAGTCACCTTTGATTTTGGTTCACATAACACAAATGCATGCCTCACTATTCACTAGGCTTACTTTGCCTTCTGTCTCACCTCACCTCATTTCAAATCCCATCTGATCTGGTACCTCTACTCATTTGCTCATCCCCTTTGCTCCTGCTTTTCTACCTGCTTGGGCTTATACTTGCACCTCCTGGGCTTACATTTGCACTGACGGCGTCATCCTGGGGAGCTGATTTAATTTAAAAACAAAACAAAACAAAAATCAACAACAGCAACTCAAGGCGGATGAAGCTGAGCAGCCCAGCTCGCAGCCTGTTGAGGAGTCTTCCCCTCCCAGGCAGCTATTTGCATGAATTCCCCAGTTAGGGCTAAATTAAGATCCATGTCCTGAGCCCTTGAAATTGTGCAGGCAAGGGGAGGTCATGCCCGATGGGTGCATGGATGGCAGTGGCTGTCCCCGCCGGGTGAGGGACATGGGACATCCCGGCACAGGAGGGGATTGGGCGCAGGGCTGCCTGGGGACCACGCGGCTGCCCCCGCTCTCAGACAGGCCCTGGGCGACATAGCCCCGGGCTTCTCCCCTTACACCCATCAGCCGGGGCCTTTGCTGGTGCAAACAAATCCAAAGACAACATCGGCGTGTCCGGGAACCGCTCTCATCCCTCGCAGCCAGGCTGCTCCTCGCTAGTTAAGCACCAAGCCACAAAACAGCCGAGGCTCCTCCAAGGCACCCCAAGGAGGCCTTGAGCGGTGAGCGCTTCTCATGCCGCACCGCGTCCTTGATCTGCGCAGGGCCAGGGCAAGGAGACAGTAAGGCACTCCCAAGACTGAATAATTTATCTGCCTCTCGTCCTGACACCCACTCAACATTAACAAAAGTCATTTTACGGGTGGCCGGGTGAGGCCAGCGCTGCACAACCTCACGGCTGCCCAGCTGCCCCTCGCGCTCGCACCTGGCCCCTGTCCTGCCGCGCGGCCCCCCGGGACGCTGCCGCTGGGCGCACCGCAGGGGCCATGAGAGGCTCCGTGCGCACGGCCGGGACGGTCCCGCCGGGGCCTCCCCTGGCACTGCTAAACACGCTGCTCCCCTCATTAGCTAACACAGGACACTTGAATCATTTCGGGAAGCAAACGGCCCTCCTGATTTCTAGAAGTGGCCTAACCACTTCTTTCCTTCTTTCTTTCCTTCTTTCTTCTTTTTCTTTCTTCCTTTCTTTTACTTACCATTTTTCTTTCTCTCTATATATATAAAAGCCAATGAAATCACTGCCTGCCTCTGTTTAATCATGTTCATCTGCTGGATTTTTGCACTCACTCACTAATATCAGCATAGCCCCCTCTTACCCAAATCTCTTCTGCACGCAAGTATAAATGTTTAGAGCCCTAGGACGTACTGGTGCAGGAAGCACTGACATTTCTGTGGGAGCACCCTGCAACATTATGGTGAAGTTGAACAGAAAAGCATCACCAGTGGGCTGAAAAAGCAGCTTTCTGTAAGTTTCTTTCAACTAAAGACCCATACAAAGAGATGACTGAGATTGAAAGCAGCCTTGCTAAATGTCTGGATCTCTTCCTGGACCAGCAGCCCTTAAATTCACTGACTTTATTCTCAGCAAAAGGTAGAGTTACATAAAGCCACCAGGCAGCCTTCAGAGATGGAGGATACACGCTAATCTCATCTCGCATATCCTATTAGGCCGCGAGACTGGATGTCTGAGTTACCCAAAACACGTCCTTCATCCCAAATGCACTTTGCTTTAAGGAAGGGACTAAAACATACCTAACCAGATTATCGCCCAAACTCAATAAATTGGCTTCTCTACGCTGAGGGGGAGCTCTGGGCTGCACAAATAACTGGCTACAGGTTAATGAAATCTGACTGCTCTCCAGAGGGTGCAAGCTGTTGCTGCAGAGATCCCTGACAGCTGGACTCAAATGACCAGCTAACGCATCTCTAAACTGCAGCAAAACAAATAATTTGAGGCCCTTCTTTCTAACCCACTACTCTAAACAGCACTGCCAGGTTGTAAATACAGAAGCCACAGACCTGGCATTGTCACCTTATTTTTGCAACAGAGCTGATGGAAACAATCTTTTTACCTTCTTCTCAGATTGCTTTATGAAGTCCTTCTCCCACACACATCTTCCCTTCTTACAAAGGGACTTTACTGGTTGGCGTTTCCCTTGATTTCAGTTTCATAAAGCTGCAAATTCTGCAAACACCACCAATTCTGTGCAGGAAGAAACGCTCACACACAAAGCGTTGGTAATAGTCCACAAAGCTCATTAGAAAGGTCTCCCAAAGAAAGTGAAATGATGCTTTGATCACGGCCCTGACTTACTGCATCCTGCGATTCTCACATAGGACCTTGCTGCAGGCGGCCGCCGAGCCGTGGCTGAATACAAGGCAGCAATAGGCCCCAGCCTGAATAAGCTGGAGCAACAAAAAGACCCTGATTACCTACAGAACGCTGCAGACAAAAAGCCTCTTTCTTTCCTCATTCTTTCCCCTCTCCAATCACAGGTAAAATTTCAGTCCTTCAACTGCACCAGTTTTAATAACCAATTTTACTATTTTTGCCCAGCCAGGAATCCATCCTGCATTCAAATCACATGTTAAATGTCCCTGCTCTCCAACACAAGCACGCGCCCACACACATGCATTTGTATTTCGGTTCTAATTTTGCTGATGGAAGGATAGACCTTGTCAATGCTTCTGGCCTACAACTCAGCCCCAGGTCTTCATGACCTTTTCCTGCAAATCCCAGAGCTGCTGCTGAAATGACTTGTCCATTATGCTAGTTATTCAATAACTCTTAGGCACTACCATGCTAATCCTCTCTTGAATTAACGGCAATTCACAGGCAGAAGTCAATAAAACGTTAGGAACAATTACAAAACAAAAGCAGCAGATTAGCCACACAAAGGAAAAGAAAGAAAAGCACTGATATTTTCCTGTCTGCTTCCAAAGCAAAGGCAGGGTGAAAGACGAGCTAGAGAGTACAGATTCATCATGCTTTAGCTTCGTTATTATAATAATTAATTTATATTAGCAGGTGCACATTAACAGGTCGTGTTTCCACCCCTCTGCCACCACCAGCTGGTGCGACATGGCCGCAGCAGTCCCAAGAAGGGGAGCTGTGCTGACGCTGCCTCACTCCCGCTGCATCTGCCTCCTGCCCTCATGCAGCTCTGTCTGGAGGGTGCTGGGTGCCCAGTGCTGGGCAGGCACGTCGCGCACAGCACCTCCCGGCCACCTCCCGGCCTCCCAACGGCTGCAGCCAACTGGGCTTGGAAGAACCAAACTGGCCACAGCGCGTCCCCTGGCTGCTGGTGACTGTGTGATGACAGAGCGCAGACCTCGTGGCCCATCCTGCCGCTGCTGGGGCCACCCTTGGCCAGGGGCTGTATTGGCCACACAGGAGAGATGCAGGTGAAGAAGGGCTGGGGCAGGGGGAGAAGTTGCAGCCCACAGCCAAGGATCCCTGCGCACGCAGATAGAAAGCAGACCATACTTAACTGTGCAGGGAAGCAATATGCCAAAAGCTGTTATTACGGAAGAGATTTAAAACAGGAAGGTAAAAATAACTTCATCAACGGATACAGCAAAATGGGATTTTAGTCAGGACCTTTGTAATTAAATGTGCTGGAAAGGTGGCAAGGGCCTTCCAACCAGAACTCTTCTCCCTAAGGAAAGTGTCCCAGGGTCATTCATGAACACATGGGCCTGTGGTTTACATCTCATCCAGTGGGTCCCACCACAAGAACTGGCTTGGGGCCCACTACTGGGGTTCAGGTTATCACCTGGAACCGAGGGCGGCAGAAGGAAGCGCATTTGAAAGTCAGTTTGAAAGTGATGCCTCCCAAACCAGCCAGACCCAGATTTTTATTGATCCTCCTGGCAACACCTGCTTAAAATGCACCTGATGAAAATGCAGCCCATGTAAAGATTACCACCTCTACCAGTTTCTGGCAAATCAAATGTCACAATATCCATTTATAGCAAGGCATGTATTAACTCCAGAAAGTCGAGATACATGAGACTGACTACTCATGAAAGCGACAGGATAAAGCAGGCATGATGTGCCTGTGAATACATAATGCCTATTGAACTGTTATGGAAAGAAATTCACCATGCTGGAGAAAGGATAAAATTCAATTTTATCCTAAGTGGTATATTTATTAGCTTTAATGATATAGACAAACAGCCCTTCATGGCCATGAAATGTTTCTTTGGAAATGTTTTGTGAATTCATACACAAAGAGGGGAAAAATGGAGATAAATAGTCTCTTCTTCCTCTGTACTGAAGAGCTACAGTACTAAGCTCACTGTCTGCTCTAAGACTACTGACAATTAAGAATCTATCACTCTGAGAAATATCACTGTCTATCTAATCCATCCATTACCGTCATTTTCAGCCTGCACAACACAGCCATGCACAGAAATCCTATATTATGAGAATAAATATCCATTGAAGCCAAAATGACAAGTCAGCTGAGCACATAAATTGCCCAGATCCTACCCTAGGACAAGAATAAATATCTTTCCAAATCCACTTTAAACCCCTCGGTAAAGAATACTTTTCTAAGGGGTCAAGCCCTGATGATAGCTAATACTTTTAAATGAACCTGTATTATTGCCCAAATACAAAGAGCTGTTTTAGCACCTCCCATCAGAAGAACACAATCTGCAGAACTGACCCCGCCTGCATTTGTATAGATCATCTCCTAAGTGTTCTGGAAGTCATATGACTTTGTGGCTTTGAAAGGCTACACTTTGATGTTCAACAGACAGATGTCCACATAAAAAAAAGAGGAGGGGAGGGATGGGGGTGAAGTCCAAGCTCTACTCAGAGAGAATTAATTGACAAAACAGCAGAGAGCAAAACAGCAATGAGCATGTGCGTGGAGACTAAGAAAACAAGAGCAGCTGAGCTACCTTCTCACCCTACACTCCTATGCAACTTGGCGCAGTAGCGAAGCTGCAAAAGGGCTGGTAAGTTGAGGAGCCCTGGCTTGCCACAGCCTGCTCAGAGATGTGGCTGTGCAACCACCGGTAGCACTGCGAGCTCAGGAACATTGGTCGCAGCTAGGAAAGAGGTACCAGCAGAACAGTGATACTGGGGGCTGTAACACCAGTTGGATCCTTTGGTGTCGATTGTTTGAGGAATGGTGTGTTGTAAGCTTACGCTACCACTGTCATTGCTGTTCCAGGGATAAACAGAAGGCTTCTGTCATCAGTGTTTTCAATCCAGCACTTTTCACAAGCACTGTTATTCAATTACAATGATTGTTTTGTTAAATGTGGTTCAGCTCCGAAAACTGACTCCATAAAAACAGGATCATGGAGTTCATGTTTATTGCAGCTCAATGATTTCCAGATCAAATGCATTCAGTTTACAACTAAAAAAGATGCTTGGTTTGTTTTTCCAACTACCAGGTCTAAGAACTCATGCTGGGATCTCAAAGTTAAGTTGTCATCTTGCTGGCTTACGCAATTGCGAGAGGAACCGAAAAGAATTCGGGTCGCCCACTCCCAGAGCTGCAGTGCATTTCCAGCTTCAACAGAAATTATAATAAATGAAAATGAAGACAATATTTTCAAACCCACTTATCTAATTCTACGCTTCATGACTCCAGGAAGGTAATATGGTTTTTAAAAGCTGCTCCAAGGGCAACTTGAAGTGACAAGACTTAAGTACCACTTAATATTTTACTGCATATTTAGGTATCTAAATAGCAAGAGCCTAACTTTAGGCACCCATTTTTCAAAACTGTTCTCCTTAATTTAGTCAGCAAATTAATCAGATCTGCATATGATTACACATAGAATACAGATCATTCCAGTAGGAAGGTGCTATTTTTATATAGACACTTCTCAAGGCAGAATTGCATGTTAAACCAAAATTTATGAGTCTGCAAGCTGAGTCCATATTAACTATTTGAAAGCTGTAAATTGTTGCGCTAGAGACATAATCAACATGCTGTACATGGACACACAGGAATATATGTGTCCTAAGCATTTATCTAGCTGTCTGTAAAACCTGGGTGCTGTAAGGTTTAACATGTTTCTCTTATGATGATTCCTACAGGTCTTAATCATGAATCTGAATCATTGTTATAAATATGAAAGAAACAGGCTGTTCTAATAGCAGAAAAACTCTTGAAATCTGTAATCTGTTTTGGTATGGATTAGCTTTCTCTAGTGCTGACAAAACAATCTCTGAGTCTTTGTCACGTCCCCCATGACTTCCCTCACACTGCACTTTTCTGATGCCAGGGCCAGATAGGACCCTGATTTAGGCTTCTCTGTCCCACAACGGATCTGCATGAAAGCTTTGGCAATGTCCCATCTTGCAAAGCTGTACTCTCCCTTCAAACTGTGTTGATGCTGGTCAGCAGGTCCCTTTCCTACAGGAGAAGCCACATCTGGACTGATAACGGTTGCTGCAGCACCTCGTTTCTCAGGTGAAGTCAAGCACGTGCTCTGCCTGGGTGCTGCCACTTACACCCCAGTGTTATGGCTGCCTTGAGCAGCCATAAGGAAAGGATTTGAAGGAGCACTAGCTAACAGCTCTACACGAAACACGGGCTTCCTGAGAGGAAAGCTAGGGAACGTTTGTCCCCATCAACCGCAATTGCCATAAAGAGGTGCCCCATGACTCACGATACAACCGTGTCAGTGCTGCCCACCCAGTCTGGATCTGGGCTCTGCCTCCTCCTGCCTTACACCTTTGGGAGATGATGGGAATGTCTGATGGCAGTTAAAGAGATAATACAGAAGAGCTTACAGGAAAAGGAGGCTGAGAATAAAAGCTGGGAGCACTGCCAGCATTTGCAGATGTACTGAGTTAATCAGTTTGGAGGAACTTTCCAAACTGTTGGCCAGCTTTGCACACTGGCCTTTCTGTGCTGGTTTCAGAAGCTGGAGGTGCCTGTTTGCATGGGTGGACCTAACAGATCAACTTACAGTAAGCATTATACTGCTGCTGTGGGTCCTCCCCATCTCCGGTCCCCCTTCAGCAAGGACAAACAAGGGTGTTCAATTAAATCTAAATGTTACCATTGTTAGCTAAGTGCAAAATTGCTCATTTGGAAAGTGTGCGCCTGGCTTCCATCATTAAGGAGCACTGTGATCAGTGTAGCATCGGGCCAGTTCTGGTTGTTCAGGGAGTGAGAAATGTACTTCTGTGCTCTGGTCCTACTTACGTATTCAGGTGTAAAGCAAAGGAAAATGCAGCAGTAAATGCTAATTGTGTGGCTTAGGACATGTTCACTCGCAAGGCACTCCTTCTAGGAGTCCCTTCAGTCACAGAGCTATTTAATGTCAGACAATTGCTGGTCCTTTCCACTTCAACCCCAGTCAAGTTCTCATCCATGATGATGAAATCTGCTTGGATATTTTAGAAACCTGCAGCCAAGCAAGACAATGTTGCTGCTCCATCAAACAAGCCATTGTTGACTTGTCTTCATAAGCCGTCATGGGAACTCTGAAATGAATATAGCAAAAAGGTATGACTGCTTGTGGCTCACTGTGTTACAGCTAATATTATTCCAGAATGTAATCACAGCTTGTGCTATGTGAGTCATGCTAATCTAAGGATGCAAATAAAAAATGAAAAAAAAAAATGAAAAAAGAAAAAAGAAAAGAAAAACCCACAGAATACAGTATTTATACTTTCAGGATTCGATCTTGCTTTCTCTTAGTATGCTTCAAGCAGACGGTGCCTTGAGAGCTGAGGGCTGTGGCGCCAGGCAGCATCTTCAAGGCCTAATGACAAAGGCAGCTGCTAGCAACAGATCCTCATGCAAGGGATGGACAGCGTGGGGAAGAGCTGCCTTTGGAGCAGGGGGATGGTTTTGTCCGATGTGTAGGCAATGTTTCCCTGAAGAATAACAGTTTGCCCTGAGAAAGCTAATCTTTGTGCCCCTCTGTGGAAACAGTGTTTTTCCAAACCTCAGTCTTGTATCAACAAGGTAGGTCTCAAAAGATACTTAATTTTTATTCTGATTGTGCTCAGTACCAGAAAAGCCATGTTTTGAAGAAACTAGATCATACAGCTGAGCTCCCAACCTGCTAAACAAGATTCACTACCTGAAGGAGGATGTTAGGCAAAAAAATGTTGTGGGCTGTAGGGAAAACAGAGCCTTCCCCACTGGCATTACATTTAGACTCCAGGGTAAGTCTTGTTCTTGGTAATGCCAGCACTGATAGGAGCAACTCCATGCAGTTATTAAGAGAATTGTAAATTTATCCTACCGAACTCATGCTTTAGTTCCACATTTCTGTATGAATTTTCTCAGTTTCTCTGTGAATTATTTTAGCTCCTTATATGAAGACACAGATCTGCCTTGCCACAGTGCAAGATGTTGCACAGTTACTGAACTTGAATACTTACTCCTGCATTCCCAGAAAAAAATAACACAGTGCACAGAACTTGAATACTTACTCCTGAATTCTCCGAAAAAATAACAGTAAATTGGAGTTTAGGCTGAGTACCCTTCAGATATTTGGAGGCAAAAGTAGCATTTTTCTGGAATTATTTCAGACAGCCAAGAGAAATCCAGAAAATTCAAGGCTGAGTTAAATGTAAAAGAAAACCAAGACAGTTAAGGTAGGAAATTGGTGTCAAGACAAGCACATGCAATTGCAGAGAGGCTTCAGGGACACCAGGAAACGAGCACACAGTTACAGCTACTGTGCAGAACTATTCATAGCTGTAGATTAAATTGGTATTGAAAGCTCATTTCATTTTTTGTTCTTCTCTTATTACATTATTTTAGGATGAGAAAAAGGAGACACTTATCTGTCTGCTGACAGTAACATGCAGGCATACTATGTTAATCTGGCAATAAAGTCATCACGAACAATTCCTTGGCTCGAAGCCTCGAGATGTATATCCTGTGCAAAACTTGTTATAAATTCATTTAGCCAAGGATACAGTTACGAATACAAAATGTTTCTAATCTTTTATTTACCTATTCTTCTGCAAAAATGAAAGAAGTCTGCAAAATGAAAGAAACATGGTAGAGAGCCCCAGACATCAGCAAAGGTGTCACCTCTTTTTCGTTACTCATATACGATAGCTCTCCAGAAGTGAACAGTGATACCACAACTTACGTTTGATTCCTCAGAAGGAAACCATCTCCTTCTGGGCCTAGTCCTCTCTGAATGCCTGAGATTGAAGTAACCTGTGTCACAGGAAAGCTAATAAAAGCTGCATGTGGCCCAACATATTTTGAGGTACAAGATTTTCTCTCAGCACTGTGCAGGGTCTTGCTATGTCCATTCCGGTCTCCAGAAACTCCCATTTTCTTTGATAGTCCCAAGATAAGGAACAATAATGGCTACGGGAGTTAGCCTGAAACTTGTGCTTTTGAATCCTGGCCACAGACTTAACGTGTGACCAGACACAAATCATTCACCCTTCCTGCCCCTCAGTTCACCCGCAGGTTGGGGATAGCAGGATTTGCTTACACGCCGAGAGCAGGCCAAGGGCCTGGAAGCAGTGGTCTATCTTTTCACTGGCCAAGAAAATTTATTTCCATCAGTCATAAGTGGGTGTTTTCTCTGTACAGTATGTTCAAAGAGAAATAAAAAGGCTGAAAGACAAGATGTAAAGCCAATCTTAAAAGAAAGCTTGGGAAACAGAGAATAGTGAAATGTCGCTCATTCAGCAGTGCTGCCAAGTAAAGTCTTCAGCAATTAGTCTGTTGACTGCTTGAACTTTGCTGGGTGTGAAGTAACTTGCGATCAGGCCCATGGGCAGAAGGTTTCCAGCAGGCTGTGCTTGCAGAAGGCGACTCAGAGCAGGCCTCCTGAAGCTAGCGAAAGCCTTCACGTGCTCCCCACCAGCCAGCCAGTCATTAACGGAGCCACCGAGAACGGAGATGACACAATACGGGGTTCAGAGAGAAAACCAGCTTGTCTGACTCATCCTGGAGCTCTCAACATGAACATCCTTGAACGGAAACACTCATTTCTCAGAGCAGCTGCTCCATGGTGCTTTGTGCCGTCTCAGCCTGAGGCAAAGTGCTTTTACAGGGGCTGCACTCAGAGAGAGGAAATCTAAGGAGCACTAAAATAGTAGCCCTTAAATAGAGAGCACAACACCACTTTGACCCCTCAACTGGAGGGAAAAATGCCCATGATTAACTTGGAGCCCACAAATCCCAGCCAGCAGCATTCAAGCACTGTGCAAACACATCCAAAAGGTAAATACAACCTACATTTGAGCTCTGCTCTTCCATGACTGTGGGGCTGAAGGGCTACGGCAGAGGAACGCGAGGCACCCCAGCAACTAGGGCCATGCGTCGGGTTATCGCAGGGGCAGGATAAGCCGCTGAGCCCTTGCATAGCGCGCTGTGTGACACACTGAACTGCCTCCCCTGACAAAAACCAGAGACAAATTGATCATTTGCTTATCCTCCACACTGCAGAGGCTTACAAGCATTTTTACTAAACAGTTTAAAAAGACAGTTGTCCCAGGAGTCTACTTATACATTGCCAAACTTCTGAGCGTTCAAACATTTCATTAGATCTAAAATTCCCACCACATCAAGTGTTGACCTTCTGAAAGTAAAGAGTAATACCACAAGTTATCTTGGTGGTAGAAGTAACATTTAAATGCAGCATGGGTGTTAGCCCAAATCTCTTCCTCCTTAACCTCCCTTTATATCTGACAATGTCTGCACCAAACTTCAAAGCAATCATAACTCTGAAAGTTGATAGATTTGAAAAACAAAACATGAAACCACATAATCTCCTGGGTACAGGAGCATGTAATTTCTCTATCTACAAGCCCAAAAGTTGCCAACACAGTTGCAAAAAGGAGTTGTAGTGTAGGACAACTAACACAGACCTTATATAAATAATTTTGCAGGTGAAACAAGAAGACTTGGGTTAACAAAACCATCACCTTCAACTTTCTAGACATATGTCCCAATTCTCTGTGATTTTCAGTGAAATGAAGTTGATGATATTATCCTCAAAAGGAAAAGTTACTCTTTAAAATCTGGCAATTGTTGGTCTCTGCTCAGGTGAGACTTGGAGGTGATGCAGTATTGAAACCTGATTACTTCTTACATTTCAGAACTTGTCCCATAGGGCTGTGTGTGAGGCGTTAAGAAGGGTATAGAGAGGGCGCTAGCAGTCTGCAATGCTCCAAGTGTAGCTAAAAAACAAAAATTGCTTCAAGAAAGAAAGAATTCTATTGTCCTCAGGAAGTCAGAAAGGGTCACATCTAGACCAAAACCAAGATTCCTAAAGAGGAGACTCACTATTGCCCTATAGCTTCCTTGCTCTGGAAATACTGAGCTTCACGGACTCCATGTTGGTATGCCAGGCAAGTTAACCAACAACGTGTCTACAGAAATTTCTAAGAAATCCACATTGAAAGTAGAAAAATGGCAATGGCTGACAGAAATATGCCATATGAACATATTAATGACTAAATCATCTTCATCCTTCCTCCTACTTCCTTATAAAGGAACACAGGCCTCACACAGGATTTGATCTAGCTGTTACTCAAATCTATGCCTCCAGACAGGACAACTGGCCAAGATTTCAAATACATCTCCACAACGGGTCTTGGCCACATGCTCTTCTGGCACGGATGACTGAATTCCAAGCCCTCTTTTAAGCCAAGTGGCCCTCTTTTAAGCCAAGCATTTTATTGAGAGAGGATGTACATTGAAAGCCAGTCATTAAGCCATAAAGAGACTTGCTCATCTGTGAGCTCTGGAGAACGGTCTGTTCATAGGAGGTTCCTGTTAAAAGAACTTGTGTCATCTGGGAGGTGATGCTCATCATTCACTCAGACTGTCTACTTTTCTATTCAAGCCATAGATACCCAATATTCCTCCAAAACAGAGTAAACCAAGCACCTCATTCTTTAACCAAACTCCTATATTGAATGGAGTATGTTGGAATTTCCTAAAAGGACAAGACTGTGATATCTCAAAACTCTCAGGCCTTTATAATTGTAGCTTACGTAAGTACAACTGGGATGAAAGCAGACAATTAATACATAAAAATGAGACGAAAAGTAAGAAAAGGAACACATCTGCTTTTTAATCAAAGTATTATCATGCAAAGTTGCACAGTTAAAACTCAAAGAAGAAAATTTGTCATGTCACAAATTAAAAGATTCACATTTTAGTACTGAATTTATTTATCCTATCTTCTATATAGTAGATAATCTGTTGCAGATAAAACCATAGGACAGTCACTGGAAACAGGCTCTAGTCCCATGACAGGAAAGAAACTCTTATCAATGGCTTTTGCAGATCAGTCAAATGGTAGGGAAATCGGCAGTCTCAGAAATTAATATATAACATCATGATTTAGAGAAGGATAATAGTGAATGCATTTGTCTGTAATGAGTCCATACTGGCTTTTTGCTGTAAAAACAACCCTGAGAAATCCAGCCATTCCCTCATTTGGGCTTTTTGGGGATTCTTGGCAATAGTTGAGACGATAATTCACATATTTTGCTTGGAAAACTAAGACAGAATCCAGCTTCTAGGCGAGCAAAAAGGTTTTCTTGTGTCTCCTGAGCTAAGCTAAAGACAATAACAGAACAATATGTAAACGTGACAGAAACCCATTTTCACCACAATCCATTACTTCAGCTGAATCAATTCTGAAAACTGCAGTGATTGTTCACCATTAATCAGGGCAAATTATTTTATAATTTATGACCTTTTCCCTTCATAATCACTTACAGAAGGAAATTAGGAAGAACTGACAATGAAGATGATAGGAAAAGGCTTCAGAGTAGTTTTTTAAAAAGGGTGCCCTTTCTCTTCCCCTCTCTCTGCCTGTGAACAAGAGAGTAAATTATCTATCATTTACTTGAGTCCTTGTTTACAGCTATACAGCCATCCCAAAATCATGAGCAATGGAAACTTCACAGCACTTTGCCTCAGCTGATGCAATTCCAGTGTTGGTCTACAATGACACCCTTTCTCTAGATGCCTGGGAAGGATGAAAGTGACCTACATGTCAATCTGTATCATAAATGTCCAACAAGCCAATGGACCTCCTGGAAGGATACTATTTTCTGTAATGAAAAGCATCTAAAGGCGAGGAAAAATAAATAAATAAATAAATAAATAAATAAAAAGATAGCAAGGAGACCAGAAAATCAGGTCAAGGCCAAAGCACCACTTCAGATCTACAGCACTATGCACAGTATGACGTGTGCACAGGGCCTCTGCTCTCATTTTCAGAAGAAAGATTTGGCCCCTTAATGAAATCCAGAAACTTTTTCAAAACAGAGCAATAATTGCTGCTAATTTTATATGCCCAGAAGAGAAAATTTAAGTTAGGCTCAAAATCAATTTACAAACAAAGAGAAAATCTCTAGCAATTTAACTTCATAACCCATTATTCTTTTCATAATGTATTATCTTTGTAGATTGTTAGTTCTCTTCCTCTAAATTCCCCACATTATTTTAAAGACTGTAAGTCAATGCCAGTTCAAATGACTGCTGTAAATTCATGCAGATGAGGAAGACACACTTCCAAGATGTACTTTTTTATTTCCAAGATATCTTGCTCAAATTACAAACTGCTTCTCTGGACACAAAACAGTTCTATCTCATCCATCTTTCCATGGAGTTCACAAGAGGGGAATGGATTTGATAAGAACTTGCTCATACTTGGCAGTAAACCCTCAAACTTTGGAAGACAAGATAATATTCAGACCCAGAATCTGGAATAAAATCAGTGTGGGATTTCTAACTCGAGCTGAAAGTGCAGGATCACTTTGCATTCGTTTAATTCCTGTCTCACATAGCTTTCTTAAAAAGGATTTTTTTTTTTTTTTTAATAAAAGCTAAAAGAGCTAATCATGAACAAAGAGACTTTGGTTACAACCCCGGCCTCCTGTTTACCAAGTTACAAATCCTGCCTGAATTCCTCTGCAGTATACAAAGACAACTGCAAGCTAAATAACCTACTGCAAGCAAATATATCATTTCAAGGCCAAGTCAATATATAATCCATACATGAAAAGCCCTCTGATAGAGATGGCAAATGGAGTGATTACCCAGGGGGTAGCATGGAAGGTATAAAGTAGTGAAGAACTTGACCCTCCATGTAGATTTTTGCAGGTAACACATCTATAAATGAAAATGGAACAAGTTAGAGATTAGTGATGGGTTGTAATAGCAGCTGCTACTTGGGGAATAATACACACCCACATTAGTGCAAAGTGGAAAGACGCATTTCTACTTCTGTAGGTGTAAGTGGGGACACAGAGAAGAATTTCAGGACCAACTCATATGTGGATGTCTTCACCTCAAACTGCAGCAAAATATACAGGTAAGTAAACCAGCTGCAAGTGTGCTGCAAAAGAAGCTCAGCAGAGTCCCTGCCCACCTTCCAGGCGAGGAAAGGGATTCCCTCAGCCTGCCTTGACTCTAGCTCCCCTGTCAGCCCCTCCCCAACCAGCCATCAGGCAAATTGCCGTTGGCAGCATCTGCATAACCACAGGAGCTCCTCCACTGTCCAAAATTTAGTTCCTTGAGCCTCTGTGCTCACTGCAGGAGTTTGGATTTGGAATGGAGCTATTCACCTATTTGGCATGCCTCAGCAGAGGGGTGAAAAAGCAGAACCTGAGCAGCAACAGCTGGCTACAGCCCATACTGTGCCACATACCTTGAATAAGGGTGAATAAATGCCTTTCTCAGTCCCCTAATGCTTGACTAGCATTAGCCACATAGACTTGGAACAGAGTATGAAGTGAGGTTAAGCTGGCCTGTGTCCACAGATGCATTTGCTTAGGTTAAGAGAGGCATCCACCTCCCTACAACAATGAACAAATTTCTCATCAAAATCAGGTGTCTGCAATTCATTCTTGCCCATAGCAGCAGGTCAAAGTTAACAAAAGCTTCAATTAAGCATTTTGCAGCTGTTTTGAAATCTCTCAGATACACCTGATTATAGACCCAGACTTTCAAAGGAGATGCCCTTGCTTCTTAGTAACTGCAGTAGGTATCTTAAAGAGTATAGATTTCAAGAAGATGAAGAGGAGTGATGAGCATGCTCAAAAACTGTTAGGAGGCTTCAGTGGACTATTTCAGAAACACAAGCATGCAAAACCTGTTTCCACCAGAAAAATCATAGCTCAAGTGTTATATGAGACTCAGCCTTCTGTCTTACCTCTTTTTCATCTTAGTCCAGCTCCCATTAAGCCAATAGGTGTTTTTGTCAGTGCTGCAAGCAGGTCCTGTTTCCATTAAAATCAATCTTTCAGCACATGTAGGAAGTTCAAAAAGCACTTGGCCGTAAATCTGAAGGTTTTATCCAGACAATGATGTTGTTTCTGCGTGTAGGAAACACTATGGGGGGACTGAACAGTTATTCTAAACAGAGTATTACTAGATCTCTTGTGTCAGACACAAAAGTGATGTGCAGAAGTAATGTTCATTGTTATTAAAAAGTTGGTTCCTAAAATAAGATATATCACACTCCATCATTTCTCTGCCAAGCATTCCTGTATTCTTAATGACTCTGCTAGGAAAAGAGATTAAAGGGAATTATATAGATTGGATTATCGAATGACAAACTCATTCAACCTGTAATTCTGAAAGCGTAACCTCCTGGTGTCCCATCTGACATTTCAGCAACCGGAACATCAAGCACATCCAAGACTCACTGAACCTACCGTGGGCTTTCCAGAGCAAACTGAGCTTTCTCTTACTGTAGAGCAAGTGGAGGGGAGCTTCTCTATGAGGCTGAAACAGCAAACCGTGCAGCTGGGCAGAACACAGGACACTTGTCTCCTTTTCATTCGCCCTGCTGAATGCACTGTCAGCAGCTCAGTCTGCGCATCAGGAATGCTAAAGTACTTGTTCACACTGGAGTCCTGTGGGGACTGCAGTGGTACCAGGCAGCTTCATAATTCCCACTACCTCAAGAGGAGCACAATGTTACAAAAAAAAAAAAAAAAAATCCATCCCCATCATTAAGAAAACTTCCCCCTCCCATCTAAGAACGTTTTTGCTCTCCATTTCCAGCTCCTTTTTCTGCACAGCTGAATATATGTTTAACAGGTCTTTCGCCATCTGGAAGCTGCCTGGTCCCATTTCAGTGCTCTGCACTGGTCCTCCACTGGGAAAAGGGGATCACAAAGTACTGCTTCCTTTGCCATTAGAAGCCAAAAATCAAAACTGCAGAAAGACTGCAAGATTTCACATTTTTGGAATCTATTACTTTTTAGTTTCTCTAGAAAAAATCTAGGCTACAAGTTATCAGGAGTCAGTCGCACTTGCTCTTTAATACAGGCTGATGGAAGCTGAGTTTAACCCAAACATGTGTGTGTGGGGAAAAAAAAAAAAAAAAGGTTACCTAAATCTTTAAAAACAGAAGCTCAAACGATCTCTTGACAGTTTGGGAAGGGTCCAGGCTTTTCCTGACATCTTTGCTATATGTCGCCATAGAGCATACGGGAGGAAAGTGCTACAGACAGGGAAATCCCTGTTATAAGCCTGGCTCTGGGGATCCTTCAGTTGGATTTAATGTGGCAGGACAATATTACCATAGGGAGGAAAAGTGCTGAATCAGCAGAAGGATTCACTCTGCTAGCTCCTTAGCAAGAGAAATGTTCACTGTTTCCTCAGTCATGTTTTCCACTCTTCTAGCCCAAATCCCTTGTGCCATTACACTATTTGCACATGATCTTTATCCTGTCAAGTCCAGAGTAATGGCTGGGTCTATCAAGGCAAAGATTAGAAATTCCTCTATCAGCTGTATTCAAGAAATATGAGTGCTGGTCAGCACATTTTTATCTCTTAATGGCTCTACCTCCCTGGATCATCTCCACAATCATGCTTTGCAGAGAGTCTGCGTGTAAATCAAGGACAAATACTCACACTTCCTCACTGCACCTCACAGACCTTCCCATCTATTTTCAGATCTTATCTAAAATCCTCAATAGTAAGTTCAAAGAAGTGCCATGAATACACCAAGGCCTGCTGGTTCATCCACAGGCATCATAAGCTGTTTGATAATAGTATGTGCTCTTCAGAGGGACCAACGCCTTCTGTACAAGTTCCAGAAACATGTATTCTCACCCCTCTGAAACATCTAAAGATCATCTGAATCTTTTAAGTGACTATAGTGAAAAACATGTATGTATAATCACATCCAAATATTTCAGCAACTTATTTAATTCATTTCAACCAGCAAACTCCCTAGGTAGGGCCCCAAACTAGAAAAGTGCATCTTGCAGAATCACATCCCCTGGCAGTGAGTTATTTTGGCTTTCTACATCTTGTATATGTGAGATGAAAACACCAAAGAGATACAAGAAATTCAAAATTTGTAAGTCACATTATTTGAAAATGGCTGCTATTCTGGGTTGCCACACAGATGTTAGAATTAATTACTACAGATTTTCTTATCATTAAGAAAAAAAAATAAAGCTCGTTTTCACGAGCTGCAAATAACTGAGGCATCATTTAGAGTACCGAGATGCCTTTTAAGGGCTTTCACCACTTCAGAGCATTGATTTTGAACTGCTTCTACATATCTGTGGAATTTACAGCTGAAGTATGTTTGCATAATGTGATCCCAGATCCCAAGAACCAGGACCCTCAGTGAATCTGAGCTAAACAAGAGCTTACACAAGTGCTAAAACTGGAGCTCCTGTAATATCTTTTTATAGGAGCCTCTGAGAATAAGGCCAGTGCCATCTCAGACAAGTTACCATCTAGTTCACTTAAGAACTCACCAGTAGGAACTGTTAAGGTCCCTATCAGAAGATTTTAGGATGAGTGAATGTCCTATTAATAATCTGTATGCTATTCACAAAGATTATAATCAAACTTCAAAAGGCCGACAGCTATACCAACACCAGTGGAGCTAAACTGTGAAAAACTGGGCAATTAGTGGAACTTTTATTGAGAGGTAGCATCCTCAGTTAACAATTCCTGACAGATCCCTGAAAACAATTAGGGTTGTTAACATATAAGCCACTAATGAAATTTTCAGTGTGAAGTCATGTGGCGCACTTGCGTGATGTATAAACTATTCTGCATTTCATAAACCTGCTCATAAGGGACTCCCCAAAATGTCATCTTAGAATCCCAGTTCCTTTGAACAAAAATTTAAAAGCAGTCATATATTTTCTTCTGATGATCTATAGCAGTGCACTTCACTAGAGTTGTCCATTTAAAACAAGGGAGAAAAAGGGACAGAGAGAAGAGGTGGAGAGGAGGAAAGCAAAAAGACAAGCCCTTGTCCCCCAGGACTTCTGCTGTCTGGAGGGGTCGTCCAGAAAGGTGCTTTTAGCGCCTGCCTAATTGGCACTCTGCTCGGAGCCCTGCTGTTCCCCGAGTCCAGCCCTGGCCCCATCTGCCACGTTTCTAGGGACGATGGGCAGGCGAGAGAGCGCGCCTTGACGGCGACGGCAGCTAAACGTGACAGCGTAATAACACCACGCAGGCACACACCAAAGAGGCTCATTTAGAATTCAGGTCTCCTGTGTAATCCTTCTGCTTCCTGTGCCCTTTAGAAGGTAGGGGGAACACTCCCCATGATGAACAGAGACGGGGTTCGACTCCTTTAGCCATCTTTAGCCCTCTGCTAATTTTCATTTTGGTAGAAGGAGCGGTATTTCCCTGTTAGTGTTGCAAATTCTGTTTCAAATGGAATCTTTAACAAAGTTGCTTTTGTTCTAATTTTGAAAAATCTAGTAACATTGCAAATATCCTTAAAACAGGAATCCCCACTGTTGACCAGCTGTCATCCTGATGCTTTCCTGCAAATTTGAAACAGGTGAAATACCCAGAAAAATTAAAAAGCAACTGTTGATTTAGGAAAAAATACAAATTGATGGAGCAATTTGCATTAGATGCAAAATTAAAATGCACATGTGAAATAAAGCAGAATACCCTGCTCAATTTTGTTCATCACAGGTCATCAAACTAAAATGAGAAAAACAAACTTGCTCGGTTTTACTAATGTGAGTTACAGAATACAGAGTGGTCTAGGACTTCTCCCATAGCAGTTTGGAGAAATATGCATTTGTAAAAGGACTGAATCTTCTGGCAAATTCACAGGGTAGTGTGACGAGGAATTATTGAGGCCAGCCCACACACGCACCTTCTGCACCATCAGGGACTGCACCCACGTTTTTCCTCTGATTTCATGACACAACCTGGACGTCTCCTAATATTTATGCAGTTTGTAAACAAAGGCCATGATTCAGTGGTCGGCTGCTCTGCAAGGTTATTTGAGCGCATGCTTAAATACGGAAAGCAACGAAATACAGTGATGTGACCCTGTCCTTTTTTTTAATGAGGCAAAGTCCCTCGCCACATATTAAAGGAGAATATCCCAGCTCTGAGGAGCACGGAGGAGACGATCCACAGAGTCCAATGCACTGAGCTGAAGATCACGTAGCTAATGCAGGGGAGTTTGCTGCCAAGGTTGAAAACTGCCCTGCCCCACGCGTTCGTGGCAACACGGGGTTGGCCTACAGAAGCTAAGCAGCCCTGGTGAGCACCGCTCGGCTCCGTGTCCCCAGGCAGCAGCATGAGCCACAGAGCCCGGCTCCTGTCTTCTGAGCAAGTCAATGACATTTGGAACTACAGGTACCACTGTGCTGACATTATGGTTGGGGAAATAAATTTGGAGGAACACAGTGATACCGTAAGGACAGAGTGTGGATGCAGCTATCCCAACAGGATCCGACACCTATCCGCTGAGCTGCACACTGCCATGCTGTCTCTAAAGCTTTAGGCTGCAGTAAGGCCTCAGAAAAGCAGGAGACACCCTGTAAAAATGCAAACATTGCCTATTTATCTATTTACTCCAATAACAATAGTGAAGAAGAATTTAATTCCTCACTGCCGGTGAATAATCCAGTTAACAACTGCAAGTCACACATCTAGGGTAAAAAGCAAGTTCCAGTTTGACAGCTGCTCAAAACATACCAGATATTATCATTCTGTTGAACAAAATCTCCTCAGTATAAATTTTAGACAACTCGGATGACTTTCTGTTCAATTTTACCAACTGAGACATAACATGTAATTTAATATTCAAAGACAAGAAGGTCTCTGAAGCTTTAAAGACCTTCAGACCATATGCATCTAGAAAAAGGCACAACTGCACTTTGTGAATGTAAATCCAGAGTAACTCCTCAGGTTTGCATCTGTGTAGTCCAGGGGAGATGGGGCCAGTGCTCTAACTCCACAGTACAGGGGCTTTAACAACTGCTTTCTGCACGTCCAAGGGAAAACCCAAGGAAACGTTCAGTCATTTGCTAGTGCTGCATGTTACATGAGTACAAGTCGCTAACATCCAAAGAAGTTTCTTTAGCCGTACGTGGCAGTAGGTGCATCTACTTGGATACCCTTGTCCACAGCACTAATAAGTAACAGCGCCATGTCTAATCTGCTGGCCAAGAAAAGCTTGCAAACTTCTGGCTTACAGGGTGGATATCAAAGCAAAACAGTAGAGGAACAGGAATTTCCTCTGGTTCCAGTAAGTGCCATTGCTTCTTGTTCCTGCTGACAACTTGCGCTGTGTGCCCAGTATTTCCAGCACTGCCGGCCTGCTCGAGCAGGCAAGGGGCCTGTCTGTTCCCACTCGCAGGCATCCCAAGAACATTTTCAGGACTACAAAGCCCTCTGCATTGCCTTGTAAACAATGCTCAAGGGAGACATGACCAAAACCTTTAAGTTGTCCCATAAGCAGAAATGAGGTTTTCAGGAGAGCTTCCCACCCAGGTCTCCAGACATGAGGGATGGATCAGATGAGCCCAAGCCCTTCCAAGCAGAGGGGAAGTAGTGGGCAGGAGGCAAATGTGAAGGCACACGAGAAAAATACACACGTCATCAGTATTTGACTGCAGGGACCTACAATCTGGCAGTTGGAGACATCCAGGTTTTTTTAACCTTTTGTTCATTGTTTTAGTAATTTTATCTCTTGATGACAGATGAGGCGGATATTGCTAGGAAACTAAATGATTTCTTTGACTCAGTGTTCTGCAGGGAGAATGAGGGAAACACGCCAGAAATGGAGAGAAATTTCCCGGGGGCGGAAAATGAAAAATTAATGGAACGCTAGGCAACACCAGAGTATGTCAAATGAAAGAAAAAAAAAAAGGGATAAGAACAATTAAAATCAAAAGATGCTTGGAAAAGGCTGAGATGATCAGCAACGCACAGGAGCGATATCCTGATGAAAGTCCTTTAACTCCCCATTAGGACCAAAGAGACTGGAAGAGCTCAGATCCAGCAATGACAACCGGGAGCACAAGGCCCTCCAGGCCTGAACTGAACACTGGGAAAAGTTACTGGAAATAACTTGAATAAAGAGGGACACAGATTTGCAGAAGTGATGCAGACGTGGATGTACTTATTTCTCTTCCTGTGGGGAGGTGACGCTAAAGGAGACACGGGATGAACAAGCCAATCTCGCTCACTTGGTTGTGAGCAGGCAATGCTGCATCTCTACAATCAATCATAGCAACTGGAGAGGACCGTGTAGGTACATGGTAATTTATCTGGGAAGAGAAAACATAACATTTGTAGACTCATTTTCCCTATTACACATAAGGCTCTGGTGACACGCGGCTATCGAAGGACTGAGCATGAGCACGAAGCCCAGATTTGCTACTCTTGCCCTCCCGCCGCCCGGCTGCCCGCGAGCTCTTCAGCAGGGCAGCTACAAGCCCCAAAGCCCCGTCTCGCCAGCGCCATGGCAGCGCGGGGCTGCCAGACCGGCCGCACGCCTTGCGCTTGCTGCGCGGAGCCCCCGTTTGGGCACAGCCTGCGCGCAGGGCGGGCAGCAGGAGAAGGCCCTGCACTGCGGTCTAAGCTCGAGAAGGCGCCCGGGCCTACAGTTATGTCTTTTTTGGGGACAGGGCTATTTTCCTAAATCAGAGAGTGACACTTCGGCTTGCTAAAAATAGCATGGGGGAAGACTTGCTACAGAGACATGAAGAAATAAGAAAACAGATCAATCTCACTTCCGAGAATAGGAGAGAGAGGGAATAATGCTGGGAAGTAAAGAGCTGAAAGGGCTACCCCCAGCTACCCTGAATAAGGCGTAGGATGTAGACAGAGACGTGTTTCTGGTGACAACAACAACACAAAAAGCCAAGACAGCACGCAGCTCTCAGAATTAGAAAGAGGCTTTCCATGGACCATAGCTCAGGTCCATGCAGGGAAGAGCCAAGGTACTGAGTCTCCTTAATTCTCTTTTAGAAAGATGTTTCCGCTGTTTGGGGGAGGCGCAGACAGGTTGCGCGGTGAACGCCGCGTGCCTGTCAATACACAGTAAGTTGTACCTCACACCAAAGCGGTCAGCGTTTTTGTTTTACAGGAGCAGGGCGAGGGGAATTACCAGATGAAGAGCAAGGTGCTGAGGCTCCCTTGGTGGAAGGTGACAGACAGGTCTCACACTTCTACACCACTGTTTCAAAGCCTGATTTTTCAATCACTTCTAGTGATTCCTCTTGGATCCAAAATAAATGTGGACAGGTGACACAATACCTAGACAAAATGTGACTCTCCTCGCAGAAGGAGGAATGTTCCTGAGATTAGCAGGAACTTTTAAAGCCAAAAAAAGTAACCTTTTTTTCCATTATGCAGCCATTACATTTCCTTTCTGCGCATCTCCTCTTTCCCGTAAAAGGAAAACATGACAAAGCAAGACCCAATATATATATATAGGTATCTATATAAAGTATAATGCCAAAAGAAATCTGCTGCCAGAAATCCTGGCTGCTTGGGGAATGAAGCTGCGCTGAAATCCAGTGCAGCAATCCCTTCCTGACTCAGTAGGCATCCTCGAAAAGGAGCCATCACACAGAGCCTCTCCTGGCACCTTCACGATGACTCGTGCGGTTTCCATCAGAAACGTCACAACAAGAGCAACGGTCACGTTTCTCCCAAATTGATCAGCAGGCTTTTCCCACAATTGAGCATTTCACATGGTTGACAAGAACAAACGTGTCATAACCGGCCGCCCACCTACAGCCTGAGGTTCAAGCTTGTTCACCAGAACTGAGATGAAAAGCAAGTGGCCGGTGCAAAGAGGCAGCTCTCCCGTTGTGCCGGAGGGAGAAGGGCACCGATCGCCCCGCATCTTAGGCAGTCACCTTTCCAAGTCAGCCACTGGAAGCAGCAAAGGAAGGGCCAAATTCTGAGTTAAGGTACAACTGCACAGACTCGCGAGGCCCAGGGCTTGCAAAGGGGTTGCTGCAAGCATACCAAGTTCTTTTACTACATTTATCCTAACATCAGATTTTAAAGCACTGGTACAATGGCAAGCAATGAAATCACAATCTGATTTTACTCTTGGATTCACAGCTGTTTATCTGAGTTCCTGGCAGTCATCTCCATGAGCTAAGGTTTTCATTGGGCTCTTTGTTTGGTAGAGGCCAAATCCTCAGCAGCCAGTGTCAGCAGCTGTAATTTCACACAGCTTCAGCAAAGCCCCAGGAGCTGCTATGATTTATTCCAGCTGAAGATCTGGCCCATGGGACAAGACAGATCACACGATGGTGGAAACTGCTCTGGCAGGGAGCAAGGCGGCGGAGCCATCGAGTCTGCCATCTGGCCTGGCAGCAGAGGGGTTGATACTTGAAAGGGAGATGGGGAAGGGAAAACTCTACCATGCCGCTACCTGCAACCGCCATGCAACCCTACACAGCGTTTGCGGAGCAGATAAAGCCCTCGTCCCCGCTACATGTGATTATTTATTCCAAGGCGCTAGATCCGATCTCCACAGCCTAACACTGCCTGTTATTGCGTGTTGCAGCACCCAGCGTATATAAAGCAGTTATCGAAGACTGGCATCACTGAGCTGTTGTAATTCATCCACTAGCACAACTGAGACCTAAAACAAACTCAGCACTGGCAGATCAACAAAACAGGAAAAAAAGACAAGGCTTTTTACTTCTGTGTTGTGAGTAAGATCCAACCCTGGGGAGCGCTCTGCGTCAGGACGGGCAAGGAGGTGCCGCTCGCAGGGCTCGGCGCGGGGATGGTTCACCCTGCAGGCCTCTTCCTGCCGCTACACGTTGCCAATCGCGTCACCGGCTGATACATCCCAGCCCCAGGGCTTTCTGGTGCCTCTGTGTGGTCCTGTGCTCCCCCACAGAATAACATAATCTTAAGTCCCCCCACAGCCTCATCCTGAGCCCACGTCAGCAGCGGGCACATCCCCAAACCCCCCTCGACCCGTTGCTGCGGCTGGGCTGCACACGGGGCTGCCGCCGCTTGTGCCAGGGCCGCACGAGCCACATCCTCACCCAGATTCACCAGGTTTGAGGGGTGGTTGCCACCAGCCGCCACACAGCACAGCGTGCAGCCCTTAGCACATCACCATTCCCAATGAAGTCCTTCCACACCCTTGCATGTAATTACGGAAAAGGTCGACAGCGTTTATTTTTGATAGGCAGGTTTGTGTGGCGGGTGATCCCTAAAATAGTGCGACAGCTTGTCAGAGCATCTCCTCGTAAGCAGATCTCAGCATTACGAGGTTGGGAAAATCAGTATGTGAGGCGGAACTGCACCATAAAAGCCATGCTATCTGTCAAAGTCATCAACAACCTTGTTGGTGGGATTTAGCAGCAAAACTCCCAACCCAGAGCCTGTCAGCTCCATCTTCCACAGCAGAGAACATACTTAGCAGTAAAACTCTTTTCACATGACGATGATAATGATAATGATGATAATAATAATAAAAAGTCCACAGAAGTGCACTTCAGATTTTGGATTCTTCTTTTTCAATTGGTGATAAACATGTAATAAAGAGGAAAAGGAAAGCTAAAAAATGTCTGAAAAGAAGACTGACTCCTATAAACATTTCTGAGTAAGCTGGGAAGCTTTTCTTGACAGAGGACTGTAAATACCTGATTTGCAGGACTTTCAGTACTGCATGCCTAAAATATTTCCTAATTTAAACTTCTTTTCTTGAAGAAGGGTTTGAAACTTCTACAGGGTACTCTCAGACATTGACAGAACCACTGATGAGAAAGCAGTTTTTATGGAGAGATCCTCTTGCAGTCTTATCTAGTAAAGCTCTTTTTTTAGTAAAGCTATCCTCATTGCTGTAACAGCTGGATGAAAAGGAAAGGGCGCTTCCACTCAGCCCAGAGTCTCCACATAAGCTTGGAAGAAGTGGCAGCAGAGCATGCAAGCAAAAATCTAGATGAAGCAAGGACCCAGACAATTCGCAGAAGGGGAAGCAAAGCCGCCTTTTTAGGGCACATCTTCCCACAGCTGGATTCCACCCCAGCTACGAGACACAGGGCAGCCCCTACCTGAGCATGAGAGCAGGCGAAAAGCCAAGGGGTTTGCTCCAATATGGGTCAGACACTGCTCTCATGGGAGATGACACTGCGCAACCAGTGCCAGTGTTGCCTTGTCACCGACCGTGTTTAACAGAGAGCATATGGCCACTTCCACCTGCAGAGAATCTAGCCTGAAAACCCCTTGTTGCCCCTTAATGAGGTAAAAACAAGCTCTTTGCCTTTCCCTGAGTAAAAAAAAACATATCTCATGTTACTTGGCCCAGATGCACGTTGGTTTCTCCAGGAGCTGGCGTCCTGCATGCTGGTGCCGAGCGCCTGCCATACTGCACGTAGCAGAGCGAGGCACCAGCACTGCTGCTCCAAGGGCTTATGGAGCCACTGGGGACGGGCTCGACCTGAACAAAGGAACGTTTGACCTTTCTGTGAGAAGGAGCTAGCATAAAAATTGCCCCTTGAAACCAGCATCAAGAGGACTATGTTAAAAGGGGCAGCCTTCATTCTCAACAGTAAATCTGTAATTCAGAGCTTAGCATCCCTGCTAAGAAGTAGAGATGAGGAAGGTCACCTGACACACAACCGATGTCAGATTTTATCACTATTTTCTTCTCCTCCAAGGCTAAATGGCAGGTCTTACATGGCTCCTACCTACAGACATGGCCACTGGCCCGGGCACATGGAATAGATCGGTGATACATTTTGTTCAAATCAACCAGAAGAGCCATATCCTTCAGTGAAGAGTCCATGTTGTTGGTCACTGATGATGAAACTCCACTGCCAGCAGCAGTGGAGTGTCAAGGAAAGGAAATGCTTGAGCAGGGGTGTTGGACTAGATGATCTCTAGATCCACTGTGTGGCTCTGTGAAACGGCTCGTCTAGTGTAACATTTAAACCGAACACCATCAAACCAGTGGCAGAGCACAAAAATGTACATTGGTGGAGGATGAAGACTTGCCCTGATATCATGTTATATACAGACAGCAGAGAGTATCCTGCACCAGCTGCCCAAGCAGGAGGAAGCTGGGAGCTTATTTATTAGGACAGAGAAATGAAATAGATTTGACGTCACCTGTGTTATGGATTTCCTTTGCCCGCTCAAGCACTGTCCTAAAATTCTTTGTTCTTCAGTGTTTGCAGGTCACCTCTTAAGCAAATTAGTTTCGAGCTAAACTTTTAAAGAAGAACGAGGTGACCTGGTGTCCCTAGGGCCAGGAGAGCCCCGCGGGCCGTGCTTGGCCATCAGGTGCTGCTGCCAGTGAGGCTGCCAGCTCAGGAGCTCCAGGTCTGCACATCATGTCAGCGAGCGCCTCACTGCTCAGCACAGCTGACAGCACCAGCTCCACCTGCTCGAACCAAACAGCAGCGAAGAAATGTTTAAGATAACTGTGTCAGCTACACAAGGCTGTGCACGGCTGTTTCCAGAACCCTGTTATTCTTTATATAGCACCACAAGAGACTTTGGAAATTCAAAGACAAATGAATTATGACAGAGTCTCTTCTTGAGGGGTTTTGTGGTGTACAACCCAAGCCCTCTGGGATGTTAAATGCCTCCTTCGAGGTGCTAAGTGCTCTCAACTCCCATTGGCTTTAATGGGCATAAAAATGCTCAACACCTTGGAACCAGAACACTTTCAAATTTCTTTAAACTCTAGCAGATAAACAGAGGACAGGACCATCCGGGCCTTCATCTCTAGGTTCTTCACTACAGAGTTTTGCTGCAAGGAGATAGAAACGTTCAAGAGGTTGAGCAGGGGAGAGCACAGCAAGACATAAATGAAAAAATTGCATCCAGAGTTGACATGCACAAGCTTGGGCATGACAGCTCTCTGTCCTAAATGGTGTTGTTTATTTGACCCCTTTCATCACATTTGCTTTATGATTGTTCACTGTCTGCCATAAAAGTAAAACCATTTACAGCACAAAAACACCTTCCCGAATAGGCAACTGATCCAAATCTGAGAGAAGCAATCCTGTATCTTCAGACTATAAATTTAATTCAGCTGCTGTAAAGTCTGACCTTTTTCTCTCTCTCTCTTTTTTTTTCTTTTTTTTTCAAAGCTTTATATCTCCAGGTAATTTAAACTGCTTATCCCATGCAATTCTTACTCAGGGGACTGCTACAATTCCATAAATACTTCAATACACAGAGATGGGTCAACCTTTATAACAAAACTATTGCGGGAGTTGTAACACTTACAAACATAGAGTCAACACATTATGTGCTTTATTCACCAACACCTTTGATGATTCACAGCAAAGGTTATTTGTGGGTTTTTTTTTTTTTTTTTTTTTTTTTTTTTAATAAGTTGTTTATATTTTCATACGGACAGGAACAGATTTTGATGCTCTTCTACCAAACATTACAGAACCAATCCTTCTAGTCACTAAGCAGAAAAACAAAATCACAAAATCACTATATTACATGTAGGAGGGAAAACACTATTGACCTTTTTAGAGCTTTTCATTTGAAGACCTAAAAGCACTTTGAAAAAGCCAAGGAGGGTGAACAGTCAGCAACCATTAAAACCCCAGAAGTCATCCTAGAGATTGCAAAGGGATCTGTATCAGCGCCTGATTCTTACAGGTATAGAAAGAGATCCAAAGAGATCCATGTCACCTTTTATTTTTCTTCTTCTTCTTTTTGGCCGCTGGAACATTCACACCCAAGTAACTCTAAAAATGGACAGCGTAACTCTGCTTTACATCCGCGGTTTCCAAAGACAGATTTCATAAGTAAAACTACCACTTCTAGTTTCAGAGACAGCACTATAAGCATAGGTAGTGCCCTAAGAATAAACCTCTTCCCAGACGGATAGATGCACAAAACAGCCCAGAGGAGAGCGCCGAGCTTATTTATAGCCCAGTGAGAAACACCAGAAGGCAATCTAGTTGTGTCAACCTCTCTCTCCCAAAGGGCTCCTTAAACATGTTACTGTTTTCAGAGGGATTTCATTCCAGCAAGGAAAAATAAACCATCAAAGACGTGCACTTACTCCACTCTAAAAGGCTGGCTGGCTTTATGAGTCAATAATAAACCCATTCTTATTAAGTTTTATTCCTGTGAAAGACCAAATGGCAGCCGCACATCTAGGAGCAATTCTCTGACTTCAGTTCCACATTTGCCCTATCACTGGGAAGATCTTTCGCACCAGCTTTCCTTAGCAGCCTGCACTTCATACGGGGCTAAATTTCTAGTTTCTGCAGGTGCATTTTTGCTTCCTGCATAATTAGGGCAGCCGGATGTACTAGTTGTTAAGTAGCAAAACTTGAGCCGAATACTTGCATTTCTTACTAATTTCCTGTGGCTACAGATGTAGGTATAGCCAATATTCTTTTGTACCTCATATTCATTTAGAAGGTTCAAAACCACAAGAAAGCCTCAGTGCTTAAGAAGCTGTAGCCCAGAGTGCTCTGCAATAACAATTCCATCTACCATGCAACAATATCAGCTTGCTTTGCTTATGTGCCATACAGCAAATTCAAGTTGTTGTTCATAATCTGTTTTAGTGAGCTCACAGTCATCAGCACAGCTCAGGAGAGGCAGCAAAAGGACCACCTAAACTCATCCAAAGAGAAAAAATACCACAACTTGTGTTATAACTGTATAAATCACTTGGAAAAGTCAAGGGCCCTGAAAGTTAGCTAGAGAAAACTGAGTGTGTGTGTGTGTATATATATATATATATATATATACACACACACACGTGTATGCACATACATACATAGGTATAGATGTTATGAATGTGTCAGATTACCAGTCTGTATATAGGAATTGCAACACTGCTAGCAGTTAATGAAGATAATAATTGGAAAGATACTCTTCCAGGAAAGAGACATTTTTCCTTGGGTCTGATGAAGCAGCCTTGGTTCAGCTGTTGCCTTATTTGTGATGTATTTTGGCTTTCTTCAAGACATGAACTCACTGAATGCTGCCCTGGCTTCCCCAATAGAGCATGCTCCAGGTGAAGGTGCCTTTGCACCTGCTGCATGACTTTCTTCAGCTACTGACTGATTAAAATCTGGGTGATGGAGTTGATTCCAGGGGCTGAGTGCTGCTGTACTCTTACACAGAAATGAACTACCCTTGCCATTATAAAATCCAATAATTTCAATATCCCTAATGCACTTCCACTTAACATCTCTGTAGAGAAGGAAGGTCTCGCCCCAGTTTTATAACAGATTTACTCACGGTCTGTACCCGGGTATGAATCCCCAAGTTAGAACTGCTCCTCAGGACACAAACAGTCACAAAGGCAGCAAGGGGGTACCAAGCACCTTTCTGCCACTGAATGTCTTTGCATGGTCTGGACACTGACTGTAGGGCTGTTGCTCACCAACCGAACCAGGCAAAACAGCTATTGGTCTTGGAGGAATTGTGATCATAAACTTTGTATCTAACAGCATTTTAATTTCTTTCTATTATATACAGCAATAATATTCCAGAGGTACAGGGAGTTGTTTGCATGCCGTTTCTCTCTAAACAATCCAGCTTAAATCTCTATGAACGGTCATAAGAAATCCCACAACCACCTCTACAGATTTCTTCCCATGCCCTTAATATGTTTTTTTAGTAATTTTTATTTTGAAATAAAAACACTTGTCAGGCATCATCTCTTTTAATTAAGCCCCGAGGAAGACAGATACAGCAAAAACACTGGCTGATAGTCATCTGCCTTCCAAATAAGAACTAATTGGTGATATAGGATAGCTGTTTGAGGTGTTAGATAGAGGAAAGCCGTTTAAGTAGTTTCATAGAATCATAGAATCATAGAATGCTTAAGGTTGGAAGGGACCTCTAGAGATCATCTAGTCCAACCCCCCTGCACACTCAGGGTCACCTACAGCAGGTGGCTCAGGACTGCGTCCAAGGGGGTTTGGAAGATCTCCAGAGAAGGAGACTCCAC
>VZSV01000018.1:9346756-9364174 GCA_013398735.1 Nothocercus julius | reverse complement strand
GGGGTTATTTTTCCCCAAGTGCAGGACCTTGCACTTGTCCTTGTTGAATTTCATAAGTTTTCTCATTGCCCAGCTATCCAGTCTGTCCAGGTCCCTTTGGATGGCAGCGCAGCCCTCTGGGCTGTCAGCTACTCCTCCCAGTTTGGTATCATCAGCAAACTTGCTGAGGGAGCACTCCATCCCTTCATCAAGGTCATCAAGACAAATGAGGTAATGCTTACACTTCTTTGTACACAGATTTATTCTCAGATTCTGGGCTTTTTAGGACTTTTTTCAAGTCTGTTTATGAGTTCTGTTATTGATTTGCATACCCTAAGGGCCTTTCTATTATTTACTATGTTTCAAAAAGCACCCTAAAATGCTAGGGACTAAAACATCAGGCAGTGGGGAATTGAAGCAGAGGGAGAAGAAAAGTTGCATTCCCACCAAATCAACTGCAGTTTCCCCAAACTCGTCTGAATGAGGCCACTTGGGTTCATACCTTGAGCAGAGTTAGCTCAAGCTCCCTCTGAGCAGCCAAAGAGAGACTTCAAATCACAGACGAAGGTTGGGCGCAGCTACTCTGGGGTAAAGCTCGCCCAGACTAAAGGGATTTTTAGACTCCTACAGGTGAGAAGTCCCTGCGACAAGCAAATCCTGAGAGCTCCGAGGCCCTGGCCTGCTCGTTTGCTGGGGCAGAGGGTCACTGTTTGCCTGACACGGCTCTCCCCGGCACGGCACGGCCCTGCTAGGAGAGCCAAGGCACGCGAAACAGAGAGGTGTGTGGTGCTGGGAGCAGGGGTGCCAAAGTCTGTGCTCTACTACATTTTTCCTCATTACCTATGAGATGACATTCTAATTACCTTAGAGGTATTCCCCAAAGCATTCATTTATAAGCAGGAAGCAGCAGAGATTTTCTTTAAACACACTGACAACCAAGCACAAAATAGGCTATGCCCAAGAAAATGCCCTCTCCAGTTCTCTGAGAGACACCTGCCGCCAGTCTGTGTCACGGTCTCACCAGGACAAGGACTCTGCTCTTCTCATCAGCACCCAGCAGCGCTCCCTTGGATGCAGGAGGCCATCCACAGAAAGCAAGGTGGTGTCCCTTCTGGATTTAAACTGATGCCAAGAGTAAAAGACATCGAATGGTAACTCATTCTGCCTGCAGACTGCCGCACAAAGGGGGAAAATGCTAAAGAACTAAATATTTCATATCTTCCTAACTTGCTTTCAAATCTGGCGATAGCGGATCCTTTAAAGCACACTGGTAAGCTCCAACTGAGGCTGGAGCATAGTGCCTCATTCCTGAAACTGTACACTTCTACAATGGATTACCCCAGGCAAGATATGCCAAAAACGAAACAAAGCAGAAAAAAAAGAAGAAGATGAAAGGTCAATAAAACCTCTTCCGAAGTATCCAACAAGTGACGGATCCTGTCATCAGAAAGTTATATTCCTCTAAGAGCATTACAAACTGAAACACTTTGTCCTGTGATGCACAAGAAGCCAGAAGGATGTTGCAGAACAGTCCTCTACCTCCAGCCATTCAGGGTGGAAAGGCAATAAATTCTCCTTTAATCCCATCCACAGGTCTGTGTGCATCAGATTAAATCTGTTTGATATCACTGCCAGCATCACCACCTTATAGACCTCATCGGCTGTCCAGCTTGTCAACATTCTCAAGCAGGACAATTTGCCCATCCACGCGGATGTTAGCCAGGGACTCTCTTTGGCAGCTGAACTATGTGACAGGAAAAGCCTAAAGCTCCATGAATTAAGTGGTGTATCTACACCAGCACTTCAAAGACATTGTTAGAAAATCAAACAACAGGACCTCGGCACACTGTCTATCTGCCATCTCCACCAGTGTATCTTTAAATAAACCTAATGAAAAACTACTGTATTCACCTTGAAATCTGAATGGAAATAGCTCTAGCTTTGGAATGGAGCTGTCAAAAATGAGCAGGCCTATTCTTGGCCTTTTATAGACAACGGAGAAGAAAAGTTTCCCTCAGCTTCAACACAGGAAAATTACATCAACATCACATGCTGTGGAAAACCCAAAGTTAACACCTGAGTTGTGGATCTGGTCAATCAATAAGAAATAACTGTTCAAAAACATCTCCAAGCACAACATATGAAAACAATAATAAGTAGGTTCAATGTGAGAGAATCAGCTTTCAGGGGTATGTACAACTGTCCTTCCACTCCAGACTTGCCTGCTACTGACTCTTGACTCATAAGAGATTTTATCTACGTTTGGCTCGTTGTGCTCAGGGAAAATATATTTTCTATTTAAACCATAATCATGGAATTTTAAAGAAAAACCAAGGAGGGTGCAACTTAGCATCCCAATCCATACCACCATCCACAGCTCCTCGAATTGTGCTCAATGTTGTCAGCCTCCCTCAGATTCAGCCACTTGCAGCATTCAACATTTCACTGGAAATGCTTTTTATCATGCGTAACTATTGCCTTGAAGCGAAACTCTTCAAAATGTAAGTGCTTTTGGAGGTGTGGGTGTAGTTTGTCCTTACTGGCCTTACAAAGGCATGCAAGAACATCTCTAGGCCCTGGTAAATCACCATGAAACACAAATCCTGTTGTGTACTGTGTAGCACCTCCACCCAGCGCAGTGGCAGGGAGCATGAAGAACAAACACACAGCAGAAAAGCAGGACAGGGAATAGCAGAATATCTGCCCGTATCCCTTGAAAAAGAGAGGAAGAGCGAGTCCCTTGGGCATACACAGCTCCTGGATTTGTGCAGCTACACATGTCCTCTTAGCAGGCCAGACTGGAGAAACACACCCTAGCTGTAGAGAACACTACTGCCACAGACCCCAGAATCAAGCCCAGGGCACTGAATCAAAATCGCTCCATTTAAATTAAGCATGAAAGTGCAAAAGTACAAATCTACTCTGTCATAATGCATGGCAGCACAATATATCTACATACTCACGCATCAATTAAAAACCAGACACTTCAAGCATATCAACCGGGTGGAAAATATGCCTGCATTGCCTGTATTCCTCTGAAAAGAACGCCCCGTCCACCCTTAAATAAGGCCCATTTATTCATTTTAAGAAATATAATCTTTAAAATCCTGCTCTAGCCTTTGATCTCCAGTCATCAGTACAAAAGGCATTTGGAGTACTGCTCAGACTTAATTAGCTTGCTCCTTTTTTATACATGACCCCAGTCACACTCTAATTAATCCATTTATAGTTAAAAATCTATCAGTCAAATCCCATACTTCATTTTTAAGACAACTTCAGAAACAGAGCCACTCCTCCTAATTCACTGCATTACTAGCAACATCCACTCCTCCCTTAGACAGGCCCATTTGCCAGCCAAGGAAAGAGAAACATACACACACACACACACATATATATATACACACACACACATACACACACATATACATACATATGAAGGAATAACTTGGATCACTCAGAAATTGAGCTCCTTGGCATATAGAACAAAAAAGAAAATTTGAGCCTTATTTTTCCGAAAAAGGAGAACTATGAAAAGCTGAGCTCCACCTCCAGCATTGCATAGAGTCATTGCTGCACATAACACAGTGAACTGACAAGAGATTTAATTAGGGTACAAATCCAGCGATTTAAGAATTTTCTCTCCTTAAAATATTCTTAGGGATTTACTCAGAATTAGAGGATGGTTTAAACATTAAAGAGGTTTTCTTCCCTTTTAATGAGATCTGCTGCATAGTAGAAAATGAGACTTTATTTATATAAACATCATATGAAGGACTGAATAATTTAATAACATCTTTCAACTAAATCCAACCCAATATATTTACACATTTTTATTTTGTATGTTAAATCCTTATTTTATATTTGACTCCCCAATGGATGAACAAATCTTAGTTCTACGCCCTTTAAAAGCAAATAATTAGAATTTTGTACTTAAAATTTACCGCTATCCTTGCTACCATAAAAAGGCTTTCAGATTATACTTGTATTTAGCACCGAAATCCTACTAGAGTTACTGGCTATATTTTCCGGTGAACATCTACAGATCTGAAAAAATTGTTATTTCTTCCTAAAACAACAACAAAAACATTCACCTCACACAAAAATCAAATCCTGCCTATTCCATGTCAAAAATAGCACTGGGAACATTGTCAAATAACACCCAGTTAATCATTATGGGTCTAGGACTGCTTGAACATGGATTCAGTTATGGACAGAATTTCATGGAACAATTTAATATTTCAGTTTTTGGAAAGTAATCCTCAAGTATTGGACACTTTAAACATGAGCACATCTATGTCCTTTTGATATCGCTTCAGCTACCATTAGAGCCAGATTCTGCTTCCCTTATAAATATTGTGGCAATGGATGACCCAAGAATAAAGTATTATCTGACTCCAGTATGAGTGATACAGCCCACCCATTAGGCATGGTAACTTTATACAGTCTACAGCATGCCTCAAAAGAAAATGCTACTAAGCCCTGAGAGATGATACATGGGCACGTACCTGGGCTTAACACCCACCAAAATCAAGCTGCACTGTGAAAATGGACCAGGCTCTTGCACACAGTTGTTAAAAAGAAACGTTCTTTAGAAAAAGAAATAAAAGCTAAATCATTGACTTGGAGGAAGTCACTCCAGGAGACACAGATACCAGCAACCAGAATTCCTTTAAGAAATGAAGCAGCTTGTACAGAAGTTTCTTCTGAAGAGAGACTTCATTTTAGAAGTCATCTGAGAATTCTGCGCTATACTAGTTTATTCAGTTTAATTTAGTTCAATAAAAATCCATCTAATGAGTTCATTCAGAATTAAGAAAATGCCTCAGTATTCAAAAAAATCCTATTCTAATACATGAAGAAAGAAAAGATTGGGGAAAGCTGGGAACCAATTATTCTAAAGAACAGGTTGATCAAAAATAATCAGTCTAGTTTATTTTCTAGAAATAATACCCACAAAATGCACACATTTTTCAATAAAAACATGCTTGATTATATTTTTAAAAATTGTTATTCTATGCAGCACGAATAAATAACCATATTTAGGTAATACAAAAATAACCTTACAGTACAGGTTTTCCGCATTTTAACTGAATTCCAATTTGCATGTATAACAAGTTTGTTATAAATTACAAATAAAAAGTAAGCTGAAAAATAAAATAAGTTATTCATTATTTTCTAGCGCTCAAAGTCTAAAAGAATATAAAAAAGAAATGTGAGGCTATAGAATAACTTACGTTTGTGCATAGTGTATCCTCTTGATTGCAAAAAGCGCCAAAATTGGTGTAAAATCTATGCATTAGGGCAAAGCATGCTGTCCTAATGTTTACTCACCAAAGCTCACCTATAAAAATATCCAAAAGGTAAAATTAAAAACAAGGCCATTTCTGAGGGTAGTGTTAAAGCCTTGATGCATCCCTTGGTCTGGCTGCGTCAGGGATCACTCGCCCATTACGAAGGGCAGAGTCCTTACTGGAAACGACCTATGTGCCGCAGCACCAGGGCGTCCTCTCCCTGCCTGTAACTCAGGGCCCTTGCACCATCACAACAAATGGAAGGGCTTAATTTGTGCACAGCTGTCAGGGTACACCCCACTCACTCATTCTTAACAGAGAAGCACCTGCTTATATTAATATTTATTAAGGCCTTCTAATGGCACTGGCCTGTCTGCGCGCTTCCTCTTCCACCCACAGTTCACTTCCACCTCACAAGAGCACGACATGATGTAAATCATTATAACCCATTTGCAGTGTCTGCTTCGCTGGTTGCAATATACGGGCGTGGGTTGTGGCTAAACGCATGTTAGGAGGTTTCTCCTCAAGTAGCTTTTCCTCTGGGATTGCAAGTAGTCTATGACCAGGCACGGAGTACGCAGCACTGCTGTCTCCCACTGCTACCTCCCAGGTGGGGTGGGAGCCACCAAGTCAAAGAGGCTCCTTGATGAGGCAAAGGAGGCAAAGAAAAAATGAGCAAGGAAAATCTGATAGGTTGTGAAGATAAGCTATACAGAAAAAGCAGTATAGCCCTAAGGCGCTCTTTGCAGTCTCTGGAATGTATTCAGTGTGGGTTTTAATCACCACTTTTTTCCAGTTCTCAGTAACACTTCGTAGCATCTTAACTCTTCATCTCTCACAGACCATTCACTTCACGCAGGACTTGGAAAGACGGCTGGACAACAACCAGAGGGGCCAGGAACCCTGAGTGATTTTTCCCTGGCTAGATGCAAAAGGCTTCCCCCAGTATCAAAGGAGTGAACAGTGAAACTAGCACATCCAGGGAGCAATTCATCGGATTTGACGGAGATGTCCAAAGAAGTCAGATGCCTCACTCTAAAAGTGACTATAATGAGTTCACACTCTTCAAGGATACATCGATCTCTAAAGATAAGACACACAGAGCAGGAGAAAGAAAGAAATGCAATCCTAGTAATACTAAAAGCAGCATCACAGAGGTAAAGAGCTACAAGGGAAACCATCTCAAATAAGCGAAGGCAGGTGTTCGAATAAAAGTCTTTCCTCCCTCCTCTCCCCCCCCAAAAAATCTAATAAATATCCTCTTCAAAAAGAAAACACTTGTATATAAGATAAAGTGTAAGTAGTGGGAATACAGCTAACTATATTAATCAGCCCAGTAGTGGCATTTAGATCTTTAAAAAATGGATATTCTCAGGACATAAGTAGCTGACACCTTCCCATTAGCATAGTACAGTCTCTGGCTAATCTGAAAATGAGACCATGTTATCTGTAGTTCACCACTGACTCCAGCTTCACATAGTCTGATTTTCATTTTCATGGAGCCTACTTCATTACCCTGTCCTCGATGCAAATAAAGTCATCAGTCTCCAGATAGATATACAATTTTTGTTAGGAAGGTGATGAACCCTGTTTCTGCTCCTGCAGAATTATGCAGTAAGTGGTCTAATTTCCTACAGATGGCTTAATGAGGTTGCATATGTGTAAGAAGTTACCCACAGGCGCACTTGCAGTAGAAAGGCCATGGCTATTGCTGAGCTGCAGGGTGTTCCAGAGACCCAGATGAATACTGTTGCTGAGCGCAACAAAAGCAATACTACAAATTCATCACTGCATTAAATATTTCATAATCATTCTTTAATATTTACACCTGTTGCTAATCTTTTTAATGATGAAACATCAATTAGGAGGACAAACTTCCTGCATTGTACAGTGGTGGAGACACCAGCACAGGCAGCCAACCCGTGGCTCTTTGGCGGCTCCAAGGTCTCAAAAGAGCTCGTGCCCCAAGGTAAAACCAAGGATAATGACCTGCCCCAGCATGGGAGGCCACATCCAGGCAAGGGGCAGGTTCCATAGGATGCGAGACCAAGTAGGTCTTTGTAACAGGAATGAGACCAGTGCTCATGGGGGAAGCCCCAGCATCTCCATAATCCCCCTGTCCATCCTCCCAGCCCACAGCACATAAACACATCAGTGCCCAGCCAGGGCAGCATATGAACAACCATTCAAGTCTTCCCGTGACTGTAGCAAGATGTGTCCAGGACTTAGCCCAGTATCACCATTCCTACAGCTCCTCAGGGCACAAGTTCCCTGGCTGCTCTCAGTAGGTTTCTCCAGACTTTTCAAAGCCCAAACACATCTTGTTTGCTGCAGCCCTTGGTTTCCACCTTGCTTTCCAACTCTATCTATATATTTTTAGCCAATTCCCTACTGGAAATTTCATGGGAATGTACTTCCTTACTGTTAATACATGTCTCCCTTGGTTGGTTCTTTTCACATGGAGAAGCATCTCACAGGGCATGGGAAACAGGAATCTTCAAAATCGGGGATCTTCAAAAAAACACACACACACACCACCAACAACAACAACAACAGAAAAAGAATTTCCCTTCTCAGAAGATGTGATGACGTTCAGGAATATAGGCAAGAGTAGTCCTTAGAACATACACAGTCTAATACTTCTCCCATTTAGGGGCCTAATATTCCCAGGACTATTGCATTATATCAGAGGTTGGGAAGGCTCCCTCCCTCCTTTGCTCAAAGGGCAGCTAGAGACGCTGGAAGGGCTCACAGGGCAGGAACGGTGACAGCTGTACAAGACACACAGACATAAAGGCAAAGAAAGGCACAGAAACGGGAACCCCATTTAGGAGACAGAAGAGATATGGGAAGCACTGTGACTTTTGTGCCTGCAAAAAAAGTTGTACTGAAAATACTTTGAAAAGATGGAGCTGCAAGAGACTGGTTGGACAAGTCCAAAATTAGTGAAAATTGGCAATAAGAAAGAAATAAAGATATATCCTCCTTTATAGAACAAATAGATTTCCTGGTAGCTTCAGAGCCAGCACTATTGTCAAAATAATTAGCAATCAGAGAAGCAGAACCCATAGTATGTTACTGAGACCAGAAACACCCACTCAGGGGCAACTGCTACCCCGGGTTATACCTCATTAACCCCAGTTAAGCCAAGGCGAATTACATGCTACAAACCAGAGCAGAATTTGGCTTTAGATTTATCACTTGTTTACATAACCAGATTAAACAGAGCCCATTTCTACTTCCAGACACCCTTACTGACCACTATGGGATATGGGTGGGAAATACTAATAAAATTGTGCTATTCTGTATTTGCACAGCACTTTGCAATCCCAGTCAGGCTAGTCAAAGCTCAGATCAGCCCACTCCCATTTCCTCAGATACCTCGCGGGACATCACAGGGTGAAGCTGGCCACCCAGCACCTCCAGGAGCTGGGGAACTGCCAGTTCCTTTCACTTCCTCATGGAAACTGGAGAAGATGCTTTGCCCATGACAGGAGCATTTAGCTGAACTTGGATTCACAGGCTATATTTGATGACTAAATTAAACACAGGCAGAAAGCAAAGCTCTTTGCTTTCAAATGCATGGTGCCTGGCACAATTTCAGCTTGGACTCGCTGGCATTTTCCTAAACAATTCCCAAACATGATAGTACAGGCTATGGGCCACTCCTGATGGGCAATGATCACATATCCATCCCGGTTGGAAGGCTAAACCCGAATATCTGCATGGGCTTGGGCTGTCCCATGCCAGATGGTCCTATTGCTAGGGAAGAGACTTGAGCACATGCTACTTGCCAGTACAGATGTACCGCAGAGCCTAAGATGAGTGGCTTTTGCGACAGGACAGTTATTAATTAGCTTTATGCCGAGGATGGGAATTAATTCTCCTTCCCACTGTGAGCAGGAGCACTGGTGGGTGTTCACCGTCTGCGCTCCTTCCCCCCTATCACTAGTGCAGGCGCTGGGCAGGGTGGCACGGGGAGGGAGGCATCTGTCCTGCGGGTGGGCAAGCACGGTGCTTCCCCCGCCACTCCAAGTCCGACCTCAAAGGCACGAACACTGCAAACCTCGGAACACGCTGCGACAAGGCACAGCCTGCACAGGGAGGACAACCTCAATAGGAAAAAGTATAAAGGGATCTAGGATTAAATGACCTATAGTTTCTCTTCCTACAGAGCTCCAGCTAACTGCATTTCTAAGGTAGAGTGATGTATATCCCTGTGCGCTATGCAAACACCAAGTGACTCGGAGAGAAGCAGAGTCAATCAATTGGCTACAGCTGAGCACTTCCAAGTCCACTGTCGTCACTTGGGAATTCGTAACACTTGTGCTTTGGGATGCAAAACAAACAGCAATCACCTTTGTACACAGCGATGGAGGCTGCACATTAAAATCAAGGCAGACAAGAGAGGCTGCTTGACCTGGAAGCTTTCATTGGAAGGCCAAACTGTCTGCAGGGTTTCAAGTTTTATTCTTGCTAGCTTACAATTTTACTGCTTTTATTTGAACGGAAAATTCATGATCTCAAATATCAAGACGACATGTTCAATTTCCCCCTGGCATTTTGACCTTCTCAATATGAGGGAATTAACTCTTGAGGAGACAGCTAAGTGAAGTTATAAAGAATACACACATTAAAAGGCTCCTGGACTCCAGTGAAGACAAGGCTCTGTGCTGGCGAGCTCTAATGCATCCCAGACATGGGAGGTACTCCTCAGTGGAAGAGTAGTGAGCAAATACTGAGTTTCTGAAAAGAATTCACAAAAATAGGGCACACCCTCACATTGAGGAACAACATGAAACTGCAGATGTTACGAGCCAACAGCTTCCAGCTCACTTCCAAGCTATGCAGGGATTTTCACACAAACTGCACAAGCTCCAAAGTTGTGCAAAGAGGTATTTCCCCGGTTGCCACCATCTTTGCATGCTCACTCACACCAGCTTTTCAGTTTTCTTGCTGGTACAGACACACAGGGTGTCCTATGTGGACACACGATCACTAATGCTAAGAGGTGAAAGGAAACTGAACTAGTCCAAGGAGTTCAGTTCAACTCCTCCAAGGAAACTGAACTCCTCCAAGATACCAGGAGCACTGATTCATGTCTCTTTTCACCTTCTGCAAGAGAACAACGAGGCACAAGAGTGAAAGACAGATGGCCCTTCACTGGTGTGAAGTTCTACCAGCACCTTCCCACCGCTGCAGCCAGTCTGCACACTGCAGAGCTTGCAGAGTCTAAACATCACAGGATGGTTCTGCCTGGCAATAAATTAAGCCAAAGGCAATCTCTTAAAAAGCCATCATTATGTAAGGGTGTTCTTGCTCATTATACTGAAGGATGGAAAATACAGCGCACACCACATCATGTAATTCAGAATTGATTTCCTATGGTGACACATTTTACAGAGGCTCTGCTATTCCCCTCTGTGGCTCTGGCACGCTCCAACCCAGGCTGTTCTGCAACTCCTCTTCCCTTTCATCTTCTCCTGTTTGCCCAGTACAGAAGGGTAGTTCAGCATGATGGCTTCATCTTCCCTGCACATCAAAAGCCAAGCAAACAAGGAGCACTGCTCCTGTGCTAGCAGCTCTCCACCACATGTTAAAGCTCTTCCTTGAACCAAAAATGCACATCACTCATTTGATTTTGCTACTCGTCAAGGAAGAGCTGGTTGCTAGCAGCAAAAAGAGCCACTTGTGAAACATGCCAGCTCCTGGCCTCATCCTGCCAGGAGCTCCGTGCTCCCAGCACCCACAGACACTCTGCTTCCTACAAGGATCTGGACCATACAGGATTGGACCCTCTTAGAGGCTCAGATAGTGTATCTACTTTGAACTCTTTGCTGAAACCCTGCCACAACTTCCTCAGCTTTTCAGTTCAGCTTTTTGTGTTTATTTAGATTTTACACCTTCAGCTACCTCAAAGCTGTAACGCTTTGGTACAGATGCTGCTGTGTCTGTACTCCTAAAATCTCTTTTCTGTCAGCGCTGCTTGGCACCCTTGTCTGCAAACTCAACACCAAGGACTAAGGATGAAAATTAAACCGACCACCTGTGATCTGCTGGATGGGGTCCCTGACATCAATCCTGTACCTGCACCACCTCGCAGCCTTAGCGAGCTGATGCTGCAGAGTCATGTTCACAGCTACCTTAGAAGTTATCTTCAGCCACTGTTAAATAAAAAGTAAAGCCCAGGAGACGGTAGTTTCCGTGGAAACAAAATGCAACGTGCTACCTACAAAAAGCAGCTGTAGTAAGAGGGCCTGCTACACTACTATGCTAAGACCTGCTGTACAAAACAAATGGCCAAGGGCAGAGGAGGCACGGGTGGCTCAAAGCAATTTTTGCTCTCTGAATCCCAACTTCCTGGAGCTGGAAAGGCCAAGAGTGTAATTCAGTGGTGACCTCTCAACACTACTGCACTTTCTCCAGCCGGCCCCACGGGCTCGCTGCTTGGATGTTAGTCAAGCTCTCCTGACTGTCAAGTACTTCCAGCTTGACCCTCGGGTCCATGCAGGGGAGTCCGGTCTCCTCAGCTAGACCCGGGGCTCGGGAAGCGCCCACACGCTGCCAGGACATGCCTGAGGGTCTCCCACAGACACCTGCTTCAACCGCAGATGCTATGAAGAAACTGCAATTCCCTATCTTCAAGCTTGCCCTAAACATGAGAAGTTCAAGAAATAAACGCACAGACTCCGTGAAAAGACTTCCTATCTGCAAGACAGAAACTCTGCCTTTGGGCCACAGCAGCACAGGCAAATAAAATCGCCCGAGAGTCGCACAGTGTTCCAGCACGGTTTGGCTCTGGAAACGCAGCCCTGCGTTCGAGCGTCAGCACTAGCCCGGGCCCTTTTGTCCTCCTAAAATAGCAGCTAGCCAGGCTGCAGAAGCAGCCGTTCCCAAGTCCATCTCATGCAAACTGGAAGGACATAAAGGAGGCTGTTAGATGGGAATGGACTACAGCAGCAGCACTCCCCGACCTACATCCCATATTTCAAAAGAGGCGGATATTAATTAAAAATGGGACCCAATTTATTTATCTTTCTTTCCACTGTGCTTTGTTATGTTAATCACTGAAATCCTGACACTGGTGACTCATCCTATTGTACAATTTTATTCATAATTAATACATACACCTAAACGATGAAGTTACAGAAAAAATAATAGTGGAGTTTTAGCATCAATATAAAAGACCAAATTAGGTTTTATCTGCAATTTTAATTTGTCCAGTAATGATACTTAAACATATGTGATATTAAACAGCACAGACACTATTCAGAGAGGAGTAGGTCGACAGTACCTTTGCATGAGCAATGCTACACTAAATCATTAAAACTTCATATTTATGTAAACTTTCCACCTCTAAGGGATCCCCAAACCAGATGCATTTTTGCAACATTTTGCCTTCTTGCTAATTCAAAGCATCTCCCCAACATTAACAAGCCTTGCAGCACTCTGCAAGTACAGCTCTGGCTGGCAACATGCTGGAGCTGACAGAGGGCAAACGGAAGGGCTTCAAAGCCGAAGTAAGATCGGCTTTGTACAGGCTGCCCTGATCCAGCAAAGGTTTCTGCTTCATAAAGATATACGCTTAAGTTGGCTTTAATGGACTTGAGCACAACCTCAGACACACTGTGCTGAAAACAAGCATGTGGTGAACAGGGACACAGATAAAACAGTGAGTAGCTGGGGAAAATGTGGTTACCACTTCTCTGTGAAGACAAATCCTCCCAGTCCTCTACTTAACATAACTACTTCAGATTAGATGTAAGATAACCTAATAAAAGATTTTATTCATGCTTTGTGTGTTGTGAAAATAACTAAAGATTCTCTAATCCGTCACCTTTTCTCTGTTTCATTAACTACCAGATCCTTCGCATGTCTTACAACTCAGATTTTCCTCCCTGCACACTTTGCAGTTTTCCAACTAACAATTTTTCCAGTGGATGAGTCCTAGGAAGAGAATACATCAAGCATCAAAGATAATCTTCCAAAATTTCGTATGCTGAATGCTCTTACCTATTGGCACTCAGTGTAACAGAGAGACAGCATCAGCTTAAGCAGTAGGAGAACCTGCTACCTAAGGGCTCTCTAAAGGATACAGCAGGTTGTTCCCCATCTCAGGTGTTTTGCCACAGCAAGTAGAGCCAGAGCTCACCTGTTTATGTAAAAATATTCCCAAACTATATTGTCCTCTATAAGGTGACAAGAAAAGCTAATGAAATGCACTTCACCTTACCCTATGAAAACCTCTTGTGTCCATAATAATGATTTTTTTTTTCCAAACAAGATGATTGTGGAAAAATGTATATATATACAAAAATGAATTTCACATGAACTGCTCATTACAACACCAAAACATTTCCAAGTTAAGCCTGAAAATCATATCGATTTGTGGATAACACTGTGGCCATTGAGTTTCTCTTTCTCAGGCATTAATGTAACACTGGACTTTTTTCACCATCATGTCGTAGGGGACACAATGGGTTCTGCCTATGGTTTTAGCTGGAATATTTTTTTTCTCCTGTATTAGTGCTAAAGGATCATTAAGAGGTCTAGAAGATTTTAGCAGATGGAAAAATGATTACCCTTGTCTTTTAAGAAACTGAGAGCAGGGCCTGGGAATCAACTCTATAAACGTCCATCACACCTTAAGCCGAGAACCATAAAACCTTCCTGCTTCTCTCTAAGCTCCATCCCAACAGCTAACCATGCCACAAAGTGCAATGGTTATTTCAACCTAAGGATTTCTTTGCTTTTCCTTTTTCCTTAACAAAAGATGGCAGCTTGTGGTTAATTTTTTACATGCAACCAGACCTAGCTGAATGCAGAGGAAGAGGAACAATATTCTGTATTTATACTGCCTGTTATTAAGTGCTGGTTTCCAGGTTTGTTTAAATGCCAGTTATCAGGATTCAATTTACCCCCTCCGATGGGGATGTCTGGTATCATTCTGAGACTAATAACTGCAATATATTATGTTAATTGAGTACTAATAAGCTGCACAGTGCGCTTTTGCTTCCAAATAGCAATGATTTTTTTTTTTTTAAATGTTGAGTGCAGTAATCACCTGTCTGTATCTGCACCACCTCTTTTCTAAATATTAGACATCAGAACAGATCATTGGGGATTTCAGAGGGCACCAGAAAAATCCAAAAGATCTAGCTTCTATTAACATTCTCCTCCTCTTTAAATGCTAAGGCCCATTTGGGAAGGCAGGAAATCCCCTACGAGGAGAGCGTTTCGTTGACATGGCCCCCCTGTCAGCAGCCTCCAATGTAATGAACTCTAAGCCTGTTGTCCCACGTATCATCAATCTTCAAGACGAGGAGTCTCCAACAGTGAATTTTGCTTCTGATTAACTCTCCACAGAATTGTATTTGATGCAATTAGTGTCAGATGCTGCTGGTGCATTTTGATCATTTATTTACAGCAAAAGAAAAGATCACAACCTCAAATACAAGGCACCTTTTGCACTCACTAAATTTGTGGCAGAGAGCCTGTGATACAGGTTTGAGAAGACTGTCAGCCATGAAAAAATGGGCATAACAGTTGCTCTGATAATTATTTTGCTCTTAGCTAGACTGTAGACAATGACCTCTAAACTTGAGAGCAAGAAGAATCTTCCCCCACTGTGTCCTAAAAAGATGAATATAAACAATGACATGTATTTCTATCAGAATAGATTTTGAGTGTAAGATGTCTTGGGCCATTCTGCATTTCGCATTTCGGTAAGAAAAAATGAAAAAGAAATTTTAGTGCTTCTTCAATATAAACTTCATCTAAAAGAAAAATGTTACTGAACCAGAACAAACCTTAGTTATTTGCAGTTTTAATAAAGGCAGAGCTACCTGGAGGGGTATTCCTTCTTCCATTGACTGGAATTCTCAGTTGAAAGCCAATGATCCTGGATGGGCAGTCTCAGCTCCTGTGTGTGTCCCTGCCTTTTTCCTTTGCCAGACTCCAGACTGCAAGTCTATCCCTAGTATGCAATGGACAGATTTCCCAATTTGCAGAGGGGTCCAACAGGTCAGGCATCTCTTTCTGCCAGGAAGAGGCAGAAAGAGGCAGCAAGATGTCTCAGAGATGTGATGCCCAGTAAAAGGACAGGCTGCTTTACCGTGATACTTCTAACATTTGTTAGAACCTACAAGGACTTTGGTTCATTGTTTTCTTCACTTGCAAGATGACTATCACAATAGTATGTGGCTCCAATTAAAACTGTATCAGTCTTTGATGCAAATTTCTTTAATGTGTTCATTCCCAGTGACAGGCCTGCTGCAAATTCATACCTATCATCTAGCAATTAGACCAAAGTCTCACATATAAATATTAAATAGTGCCTACCAGCAACAAGATCTAAAGAGAATACACTTTTCACTCCTCTCTTATAGGACCTACTGCCACTCACTTGGACATGAGAAATGTTAGCAGTTCAGCTTTATGTATTTACCATTCCTGTGCAGGGTATCTAGAACAATAAACACCCCGGTGCCACACAGTACACACACTACTACCAGGAAGTGTCATGCAGGTGCCAAATTCACCACTTACTTACAAACAACTGGGGAGCGGATGCAGAGCACGTCCATCCTACAATTCCCAAAGTGTCTCATCCATGCAGCATTCCTGCCAGGCTGCAGGACACAGGCACTGCATTGGATGCTTCCTGGAAATACCCCATTTGGTGCACATGGCTGTGCACAAAAGGGAGCACATAAGGAAACCCAGGTTAGGACACATGACAATTTAGGGCTACCTGCCACATAAATAGAGAAGCTGCACAGCTTGTGCAGTGGGGAAACTCGAGTTAAGTGAGAAGAAAAGTGCATACAAAATCCCATAAAAATCTCCTCTTGCTCCAGTAGAGCTATGCTGTAGCACGGATGCACTCTAGCTCATGCAACATCCAAGCACAGCCAGTGTATTTCTTGCTGAGCTGGGATTGTATGAGAGCACCTTGTATGAAAGAACATGCATTACTTCTCCATTGCATAAATCTAGCTGCTATTCATTACCTAAGTTATACCGGGCACCAGGGATGATGCATCATGTCCAACAGTTAACACTTCTTATCTGGTAGCCAGATATTAGCAGTACAAGCTGCCAGGAATATAACTTAATTTATGATATAGCACACTCATTTTGAAGATGCCATCAATTTAAAAAACCACAAAGGGAAGTAATTACATTTAGTCAGTAGCATAGCTTCTAACTGATGAGGCATAGTTACTTTTTAAGCTCTTCCTAAAAAGAAAGTTTCAAACAAAATTAAAAAAAAAGTGCTTCCTTTCACTGGGCACAAAAATAAAGAGAAGTTTCACCAAATGCACGGTATTAAATATGTGCTTATTGGAATGCGTCGTGAGGGCGTCACTCAGGAGAGCATTTAAAAGCTTGTGCTTGTATTTAATAAGCTCTATAAGACTCAGGAATAGCTTTAACATCAAGCATGTGCTCCAGAGTTGAGGCTGGTGGTGAGAAATGGAGGTCCCGGGAGGGAAGCTGCGCTCCAGCACACAGCGCTGGGTACGGAGCCGGGCCGCAGCGAAGGCCAATGGCACCTCGCACCTTCAGAGCCACCCAGCACTTCCCAGCACTGACCGCCCATCTGTTCTGTAACAAAAGGACACATTTTTGCACTTTGGCTAGTCTTGCCAGAGCCTGTCCACTGCTGCCATGCCATCACATTTCTCCCATGAGAAAGACGAGCTCATGGTTTCCTGTCTTGCAATAATTCTTAACCCCCTTAAATCAGATTGACACATATTCATAAATCCCCGTTTTGTTCCTGTCTGTGGACAGGTTAACAGGTGCTTTAGACACGGGCCTGAAATTGTTAATGATGAGACAGATTAAAGCTGGACCTCCTGAGGAACATGAGAGACACGACGCTGCAGAAGAGCTTTCCGAGGGCAGTTAACGGAGCCGCTGGAGGGCTGGGCAGACTGAGCCAACAAAGAGAGGGAGGCAGGTGCCAGGAAACCCCGTGAGAGTGAAGAGCCTCAAAGGACAACTCCAATTGCCTCTGCACTCACTCCCAACTTTGAGTTTATGTTTAGATAAGAAAGCATGTGAAAAAAGCAACATAGGGTTCACCTTTACAATTCACTGAAAAGTGGTTCTTTTTAAAGGACGGTCAATGTAAAAACAC
>VZSV01000018.1:9263667-9346735 GCA_013398735.1 Nothocercus julius | reverse complement strand
AGCCAGCTTCTACTGTGCTACCAAATTCTCAGCACAGAGTGCAGACTTCACACTCTGGATCCCTCCAAATGTAACCACCTGTTAGACGTATTACATTTTACTTAGGTCTGTATAATAGGAAAATTTGCAAGATAACAGTAGTACTTCTTAAAAAAAGTGTAGCTGAAAGAAGGATTAAATGAATTTAACTGAATTATTATTTACAGAGCAGTTGCAGCTGGAGGCCCTCACTGAAACAGGGAGCCAGCACACATGTTTACTCTGCAAACACGAAACAGCAGCCTGACACAGAGCTGGCAAATCTCCGCAGAGGCAGCTAGAGAAACGCAAGGATGGACAATGCACACAGCAGCGATGCCAGCTGCCCCATCCCAGAACACTGGAGGCCAGAACAGGACAGGGACATCTGCTGCTAGCTGCACACACCCACCCATCCCTCCTGATCTTGTCTCTTTTGCAAGTGAACTCTCTGCCAGTAAAAGCTGTTTAATAAAGAGTCCGAAAGAAAGAAGCCCCAAAGGGCACCAGCAAGTGAGGCCATGTGTTTGCCTTACCCTCTGTCAGGTGTCCCGTCCACTGGGACCATGCCAACCATCTCTGCAGACGTGGGCTGGAGTTAGGGGAAGGCTGCTCAGTGAGAGGTGGCACTGCTGTACTCCTTCCACGCGAGGCAATGGACAGATACTAAGCTCTCTACTTAGAGAGAGAGGGGGGTTAGGTGCAAGCCTGACATCCTTCTGTTACTATTTCTAAAGAAATTCAATTAACTCAATTAATTTTTCAATTAAATTTTCAGTCCAAGACAAATAGCAAAGAAAAGACTGGAACTATAAACATGAATAGAAAAAACACATTGATCCTTCTTTTCAAACCCAAGTCTCAAGATTATTCACTCTCAAGTTAAAATAATTTTTAAAAATATTAGTTTGCTTGAAGAAAATCACTAAATGTTTCCCTCTGTGGCTGTTTAAATTGAAAAGGCTGACCCACTTTTCTCACCATAACCAGGTACAATTAAGCAAAGCAACTTCCTTGCCTAAAAGGAATTGCTGTCATACTTTGGTAATTTCCATCAATTGTGGACATTTTCAAAATACAATAAGCTTAAATTTGATCATTATTAAAGTTTAAGAAAGAAGCTACATATCCTCTTATATCCAAAGCATGTAACGTAATTTTGATTTGGACTAAATCTTTTGGGAAAATCTGACAGGTAAGAAATGTACAAAGAGACAACTTCATAAGCACAGACTTTTGTCTCATGATGGCTTCCTTGAAGTCAAATAAGATGCTAATTCACTAGCAGTTTAGTGCACATGCCTGTATATTTTGCCTATTATGCAGATTTCTGGAAGATGGGGAAAGAAGAAAAGCTTTAAATTTTTCACAGTCTCCATAAATTAGAGTTGGAAATGCAAAAAAAAAAAAAAAAAAAAAAAAAAAAGAGCTAAGCAGCAATAAGGCAGATAAGTTTTTAAGTCTTAAATAAAAATTCATGTTTATATTATTATCATTTCATTGTTGCTTTATCTTTTTTTTTTAGGCTGATGATTTCATGAACTTACCAAAGAAAACCAAAGACCAAAGAAGGGTGGGTTTGTTTGTTTTGAAATGATGTCAGTATGAGTGAACTACAGTGCAGGAGGGACATGGTCTCTATAATCATTCTAAAAACCGCTATTAACGTGTATTGGTGCATTAAAAAAAAAGTAACATAAAAGATTTTTTTTAGTATTATTATTACTATGTTAAGTTGGTTTTAATTCTCTTACTATCTAAATCCAGGTACATGTGGAACTTCTTCAAATACAAACCCAAGAAGTCTAAGCCAAGAAACACTACTCAAGACACACACACAGTGATAACACTTACAAGACTGATTCCCAGACAAGGGTCACGCTGTGCCATGCCCGGTACGTGGCTGAAGCTGAAATGATGTGGCATGCTTCAAGAAACCTTTCAAGACAGTCACAAGTTGGACAAGATTTGGACACAAGTCACAAGTTGGACATCTCCCAGTGCAGAAACTAAGCTACTTCACAGAGAGAAAATGCTTTGCGTCCACCTCTGCCTGCCTAAGGACGGCTATCATAACTGTTAGGAAAAATCATCCTCTCTGCTCTGTAGCTCATGCTCCAAAGCCAACATCCTCATCACACCTGATATTAACTGCACCTGGCACTTTGCTCCCTCTATCATCAAAGTGTCTATGAGTCTAATTCTTCCCTTGCTGAATACAGTTAACTGCGGTTCTCCTCCATCTGGGGACAATGCAGTTGGTGCAGTGAGAGTCAAGAAGCTTTCTTGTCCCAGGTTCCTTATAAGGACAGCTGAGCCAATTCTCCCAAGATTCCTGCAATGCTGCCAGACAGCTTTATTGCATTGTTTCAGACATAGAAAAAGAGGTAAAAAATCATAACCTTTAAAAGTGACTTTGATTTTGATGCTTAGATGTTCAGAATTGCCTCTGGAGACTGTTGTCTCTATATAGAGGACCTAAGTTCCTGTCAGAGGTACTCAGATCAAATGCCTAAAGGTGGAAAACAAGTATACCCTATTGGAGATAGATTTTCAAAGGTGCTGCCCAGTGCTGTGGAAGTTTATCCAGGTGACAAAGTTAAATAAATCAGGAACAGGCAGACAGTATTTACACGGGCACATCTAAACTATGTTGTCTGGGAAATTTTCCCAGCTCCTAGCCTGGATGTATACTCTGGCCACATCCCAACTTAATGTCAGGACAAGTGCTAAGCGCCATCACCCTCCACCACGTGCTGGTTTCAACTAGGGGAAAACCTTAGCAACTCTGGAAAACCTGAGCTACAGCATCCTGCAACATGTTGAGGGACCAAGGCTGCAGGGCACAGCCAATGTGCTTAGGCTGCAATTAGATCATCTGGAACTGCAGACAGAAAGTTCATCTAAGAAATTCCAAACCAAACTCGTTACACAACAAACACAAGTTTCTAAGTTTTTTGATGAGTGGTCACCTCTGCTCCATCTTTGAAACCTTATTGTTTAGAAAGCACATGATTATTTTTAGTTACTAATACCAGTCAGCCTCATTTAAGCATCAATTTTTTTGTATCTGCTGAAGGTTGCAGTTTTAGTTTTCTCTTTATACTCTGAAGCAACTGGGCAAACCCAGCCCGTTCCGCTGTGCTGTGCTGGGAAGGAACCTGGAGGGCAGCTCTGGTTTTCAGGCCGTTCTGTTCTTCGCTGGTGCTGAGGATGTGGCTGGTGTCAGGGTGCCCGGTTCGGGGAGGAAGTGGTCCCTAACGAGCCCGACTACAGCCCATTACAAGGTCAGCCATTCTTCTCAGCGGTCAATACCTTCCTGGCAACTCACGTGCCCGTCCCTAGTGCATTGGTAACAAGCAAGTGTTCTGCTAGTAGCTTTTCTCTACTGCCAGTCTCATTCACAAAAGCTTTCCTGGATCATAAGCTTAATGGATAAGGCAATCAATACAAACAAAATCAGATGCTGCCCAACTTCTTTCCTTTACTAAGCAGGGTTTGAATCTTATTCTTTTCGGCTGACATATACAGAATAGCAAAATTACAATATGGATATTTATGACCTGCCATAAAACTTCTGACATAATTAAGAAATGTGGGTAATTTCTTGAATTCAAGTTATTACCTGGCAAAAAGAATCTCACTGGTGATAACTCTAACACTTTAGAGCTCCAGGTCATCAGAGGGACGTAGATGACCTCAATTTCAGGAAACCAGGATTTCAGACGTGTTATCTTTTTATACTGAAGCAGTGAAACACAAATTAAGAATAAAGAGTTCTAGCAGAAATGCCTTTAAGTATCTGTTAAGAAAGCAAGCAGTTGAAGTCACATACATTTATCTTCTACAGAAGTTCTCCTAAGGCCTAATACTAGTAAAATAATACTAGTAAAAACAGAAAAAGAACTTAATGACAGACTTTATTAGCCAAAGGTTTTGGGTTGCCCTAATCAACTTGTCACAGGGAGGCAGAGTATGTTTGCAGTTATTTATGTTTTAACGCACTGTCTCCCCATGCCTTATTTCACTGAAAACACACTCCACACAACAGAAAAATGTCAAAAAGATGAGACAAGCTAGAGCACCTCAGGAGTATCAGGTTCCCAAACACCCTCGAGAGCACCACCACAAGTATATGGGACCAGATTGCTGTTCTTCCACATTGCTCCATAAGTGCCCAGCAAAACACACAGCCTCAGCCAGTCATCATAGAAATGCGCACTAACAAACCGTTTGTATACTCTCACTCAAAAGATTCCTACCCCAGCATTTTCAGCCTGCTTCCTGCAACATGCATCAATATTACGATCACCAGGGGACACTGAGCAGGCCAATTTTCTGTCTCACGCAAAAACATAATGAACATTTACAGGGTCCTGACTGAGGATAAATCCAGGGCTGGGAGGAGGATGCATTGCTGTCAGATGGACAGAGCACTCGGCTCCCTCCTGCTCCCAGCTCAGCCATGGCACTGCTCTGTGCATTCTGGCAAGTTGTTCTACCCCTCCATGGTTCTCTCCATCCTTAAACCTTTTGTTCGCCATCTCCATTTAGGCTGGAAGTTTTTCAAGACAGAAACTGTTTATGACAGAATGGTGCTCCAATACCAACCCCAAGCACAATGCCAAAAATAACCAACATACGTTTACCAGTTATGAGACAAGCTAGTCTGCGTTTTAAGCTCTTCCTTGCTTGGACTTATAGATACTGGCTAAGCATATGATGCTGAGCAGATCCAAAAAAAAAAAATGCAAAAAAGCTGCTCTTGTGATAGGAGTTCATCCCTGCAGCAGCAGCATCCCCAACACAGACGCATGAGCACAGCAGGGTAACTACGAGGCGGGAGTTGTGCTATGCAGAGAGCGCGAGAGTTTAAATCTTACTAATTTATGGGACACTGATTGCCTTGCAAGGCAGTAATGACTTCCCATGGAGGTCATCACAGACACTGTTTATCAGTCTGCTTTGAACAAATCCCATTAATAAACAGGCAGCTGCAGTGTTTATTGGGAAACCCATGAGCCACGTGACAGAGCCATAACGTTGCAACTTCGGTTCCCCTGGACGGCTTAGGAGAAAGAGGAACGCTGTGAAAGAGGAATTCCCAGGAGAGCAATTTTAATTATATAAAATAGAGATATGCAGGTAGATCTGCACAGTCTGTGCACTCTGCATTGCTTAAATTTCTTGCTACGTGACCACGTTTTATGCTTATCTTTCTGTGCACTGATCTTGGAGCCCAGATTTTACCTTTTTATGTTCTCTTCGTCCATCTAGCACATAAGAAAGATTTATAGCACATTACACATGATGAACCTGTGGAAGAGGAGTTACCATGGCAACGCAGTATTTCTTTGCTGTGTACACTCAAGGTACTGAAGCAGAGGAAGGCCAGGAGACCAAGCCAACTTCAAAGCTGCTCTCTGGTCCTGTTGCAATGCTCTAAAACAATCAAAACACTTTAATACCGACCAAGTAAATGTATTTGTTTTTTTAAAACCATTTAAGAAAACGCAGCCCTCTGAGTCAGTCCCTGGGAAGCACCTGAGACACACTGCAGAAATATTTTTCTGCATTTCAAACATATACTGGAGAAGAAGCATCTCAAAAAGAGCCCTGAACGCGCTCACCAAGGAAGAAGCGTGTGAAAGTGCAACAGGCCACTGCATAGCACCTTGGCAGTTCAGTGCTACAGTTCAATGATACAAATATTAAGACACTTTCTAGTCTGCCTCTTCTACATTTCTCTCCTGAATCATGAACCCCAACTCATGACAAAGAAGCTCAGTTGTATTTTCTGCACATATAAAAGACAAAGCTGCGATTTCAGCAACCCAACAGCCCCCTTTGCCCTGCCATTTATCACAGACTTTCTGCTCACGTACACAGGCTCGCTGGCCCCTCTGCTCTGCTCCGAAGTTCACCATTCCCCAGCAATTTGCGTCTTAATTCAGGGTGCCCTACTGCGTTCACTGACAGCAATCACCTGCAGATACCTTGAGATCAGGCCTTTTCCCACAAACACTCAGGTCCTTTCGTGTCTCTACTCCTAGTCCTGGGATCTGCAAAGAGAAAAGGAGTGGAGAACTGGGGTCCCAACCGCACCGCGGGATGGAGGCTGCTCTCGATAAGTAACATATTTCTGTCAAGGGCACACGGTGTCTGGGGCTCACACTGTGCAGTTGGTCCAACACTAATGAACACATACGCACCAAGGAGGTGTACGTTTTCAAGGAAAGCTAGATAAACGATAGGCCTACAGATAGAGAAACAGCAATCCAATTCTCTTTCTCTTCCTGTCTTTTTGATGTGGGAAACACAGACAAAAATCTTTGTCTACAGGATACGTTACACAACTGGAAGGTGGAGACCCAAATATAGAAATTTGGGCCAAGTAGGTTATCAGCCAGTAGAACAGGCCTAGCCCTCCCGACTGGCTCGTGTCCTGTTGTTGCTTCTCCTTTCCCTGTTCGGGTGCATTTACCAGGCGCTGGGAGCTCTGCCAGTGAGCTCCCCAACTCCTGCACCCGCACGTGCCCGAGCGGATCCTCCGCCAGCTCCTCCAGCTCTGCACTTGTCCTGAACTCCCTTCCATGTGAAATCACTAAGTCGTTTTTTATTATTAGCATGGGCTGAATTTCCTGTAGTCCTGGTAGTGCAGAAACACAATCTCTGTTTCACAATATTAAAAACACATTTTCCAATCAGAATGGGGTAGAGAAAGAGGAGGAGAGCAGCACTGGGATACGCATGCATCTCCCCAAACACAACTGAACCTCAGAAAGTCACAGATAAACATGACTGTCCTGGCGGATTACAAATAAATAAATAAACAAACAAACAAATAAAAGCCTTTAATACTTTTTTGGGTTACTATATAAATCATGTGGATACAGCAAATACATTGTTTTCTTAAACTAACGGCAAGATGACTGTCTGTTTTTCCACCTACTGCAGTGCTCCTGGCTGGGAGGCACCATAACGCTCTGTGTTCTGTTGGGAGCAATTCAGGCACTTGCTTCTCCAGTTATCCAAAGAAACTGATATTGTTCTCAATGAATCTGGAATAATGCTGTTTTATTAATGGCAGGCCCACTGCTGATCTCACTAAAACCGGTATCAAAGTAAAGCCATTCCTTTTTATTGGGGAACTCCATTTCAATTTTATTTAGGCAGGCAGCATGATCTCATAGGCAAGGCATCAGGTCTGGCTTGTGTTCCCTGCCATGCCACGTGATCACAGGAAAAACGTGCAAGTGCTCTGTGCCTTTTAATTTTTTTTTAATCATCTGTTGTATGCTGGAAATCATCATCATCTACTGTTGCAAAGTGCTCTGAGATCAATGAATGATAAACCCTAAATAAAAATTGCTACTAACAAAGGGCACGGCTTTTATAGACTAGAATGATATGAATCAGCGATAACCCCAGTGACACTGATATAATGTAAAATCAAGTCTCAAGTTAAGCTGAATTAGTAGTGAAGTTTTTGAGAACATATGACCCAGCAAAAGCAAAGCATAGTTGGCACATGAATGATGCAACGGTGCTATAGACTATGATGCAGAAGACAAAGTGGCACAGAATAAAAGTGAGTTCATTGTACTTTGTTCATACAGTGACAGTTTTTCTTTATTTTAGTACAGCATTCTCTGTCAGACCATATTCAATGGCTTCTTGTTCAAATTAAGTTTTTCCTTGACCTTACAGAATCTTCCTTTCCTCCCCTAATTTCATGCTCTGTGTAAAACTGAATCTCGCTCATCTAGAACAACATTGACTCTTTTGGGCTTGGTGCTGGGCTCCTTTGGAGGGTGCAGGTTGTAAAGCAAGGAGGCTCACAATGTGCTTCATAAAATATTTCAACTTTTAGTTCATGCTTTTATTCTTTTGCATTTCATTCATTTTTCCTTTTTTTTTAATGGAATTCTATACCACAGAATTGGTACCTGGGCTCTAAAAGCAAATGATTCAATGTGCAATCCCATCATCCTAAAAATAGCACCTACAAATGATCACTCACCTTCTGCCAACTCTTTAATCTGATTCATAGAAGATAGACAGAAATTGAATGAATACTCGACTATACCTAGAATCTACTTTAATCCTCAGAGTAGCATCACAATGTCTATTATTAGTATCAAAACTGCCAGCTTCATAGCGCATCGGTGCTCTGAACACTTAACAGATGAAAGTAGACAGGTAGAAATATTTCTATGCCAAGATTAGCAGTTCATGGACACACTAACAAAGACTATCAGAATAAATACCTACTGCAGGGAATAGATAACTCTGCAAGACATCAGTTTGAAAAGCTAAGAAAAAGTCACTCTTAGAGCAAATGTTCAAATATAAAGTGTCTCTTAGGGAATCTGGTCACTAGTATCCACCAAGTGTCTCCTCAGCAGATGAAGACCCTGGAAGTTGACGGAAAATTAGGAGGTTTCTCCAATTCTGACTATTTAGGATTTGCAAATACCTTAAGCCACAAGTGCTAGAAACGTTTATTATTAGGATTACAGCAGTGACAGGGAATTCAAGTTGCAATTCTTTAGTTTTGACACATGCAAAGGCTTTTGTCCATTCTGAAAGCCACAGTCTGCCTATCTCTATGAAAACATAACGGCAAGATCCATATTGCAACATCTGTAGACGAGCTCAGTCCCACTCTGTATTTCCATTTAAAAGCTGCAGAGCTTTCTAGGGCCAGTGACAGCTCTTCCTGCCTTTCTGGAAAGAAAAAGATAATTGAGAGCTACAAAGCAGCCATGTATTCCACTTGCACCAACCTCAAACGGGACCATGGGGTACGACTAGGCAAGGAAACTTCCAGGTCTACAGTGTGATTCAGCAGATGGTCTGCAAGCCAGAGAAGTGTGAAATGCATCAATACACTCAGCTTAGAGGAAACCAGGTCTCTGCCTCTTGGATGTCTATCTCACTTGCTGCCAGCCTAAACACAGCTGAGATTAAAATACCTTTTTGGTGCAGAGGGGATTACAACCCCCCTGGTTTTCTATTTTGGGCTGCAAGTTCACTCTTCCAGATGGAAGAAATGAGCTCTTGGAAGACTGCACTTATGCACCCAGGTAGCACAAGGGACGAGGAATCTAAAATACTTCATCTGCTTCATTTTGGGGAAAAAAAAAAAAAAGACAAGTCTAATCCGGCCTGTAACAAAAACAAACAAACAAAAAGCCCTCTTAATAAAATCAGAAAGTGTGAGTATGTTCCCATAGCCAAAAACTACTGAGCAGTTATAGCCCAGCAATTTACTGACCATTGACTAAGATGCAAAAACAGTGCATGAACTTTTAGCCCACTTCAGTAGTGAAATAAAATACACCTGCTGCAGACTTTCCTCAGGGGATATCTGTAGCTGCTTCACAGAGTTTAAACTCACCACACTAGTGGCTAGGGTAAGCCAAGAGCACAAGAACAATGAATTAGTATGTTTTACCCAATAAACTTGCTAATCCACAGCTATTCAAGCACTTACAACCACGCAAACTCACCATTACTCTGTAAGCTCAAAGACTAGCCAGCTTACAGTGATACCAGCTCCAAGGCATTCAATTAAAACTGGTGCTTGATCAAAAAGAAACAAGACTGTCAGTTATACACAGACGAAAAGCTTTGGAGAGAGCTGCCTTACAGTATACATAGCCTAATCGGACACCGAAGCTGGTAGAATTATGGATTTGTATCAATCACAGTTCTTTAGGTTTCTTTTAAACACATTTATCTAAAAATTTGGAAGCAAACCATGTTTCTGCATATGTTTTCAGAAACAAATGGTCTACTTTGTATTACTTGATGTTCCTGTATGCAAATCTATATGTTAATCATTTCTGAATCACTCCCTGGAATATTATACATACAATAAATATTTAATTCCTTCAGCAGACACTGCAGGTTGAACATTTATCTACTCATAACGTGTTATGAGAGTCATGAACAGTAAGGAAGGGACTCCAATGATCAGTTATAGCTGATCATCCTTGGCCACTGCCACTGCAAGGGTAAGTTTGCCAACATAAAGTAAGAAGGTGGCAACAAAGGAAGGTGACAAAGACCCTCAGAAATGTGTCTAGTTGCCATCATGTGATGACAAAATCTTCGCTCCTCCCGCCTATGAGGTGGAAGAGCTTCCAACAGACTTCAGAAAACTTTTCTGCAGTCCCCAATCACATCTGCAGAGATGCCTGGAAACCTGGCAAAGGAAAAAATCGTTTTTTGCAACACCTGCCCGGGGGATCTGCTCCTCCTAGGAGGAAGAAATCCAGCCCTCCGGGGGAAGAACCTGGAACAAGGGGCTCCCTCCCTGCAGGGCCCTCGCGGGGACTCGGACTGGCTGAAGGGCCGAGACGCAACCCTGGGGCGCATGGCTCACGGTCCCGCCGTGCCGGCCGCCCTCCGTAACCATAGCAGTGAGCTGCTCTTCCAGCTCCTTTCGGGCCGCAGGCTGAGCTGCGCTCATAGTGATTTTTCCATCATTGCTCATTTGTAGATTATCCAACTGCATTTGATAAAGGCAGAGAGAGGAAACTAATGATAGAGCATAGCACTTAGGAACACTAATTGCAAATTACTCTTAAATAATACATCAGCCCTCTCTTAATTATGGCATCTTTTGCTCTTCTCATGAAAGTGCAGCATCTACTAATGTATTTTTCCAGTTATTAGTACAAAGGCCCAGGGAAAGGCTAGAGCAGAGCCTCTCCTGCATCCTGACCTGCTCTCAGCCCAAGTTTCCCCAAATGTCCCTAAAGCTTTTTCTCCCTTTTTGACTTAAGGATTCCTTCCTACGATATATTTCTTCAACCAAGGCTTCGCCTCTGTCATCACCACCACAAACGACCCTTTCTGAAAGAACCCTATTTGTTCAAAAAGTGATCAAATCTAGTATCTCCCACTCATTTCCAAAGGTCATCAAAGCTGAAAGAAACACTTCAAAGTTCCAATCTTTCTAGTTGTGCTACTGTACCAAAATCCTTGCTGCCATATTGGCTATTTAATCTGTCCCTTCCTTCAGTGTTAGTACAACAGATGAAAAGAAAGATGATTGAAAGATGTTGAGAGATAATTCACTGCACCCCTAAGCTGGGTCCAAACCCTGTTCGGCTTCCCCATTGGCTGGGTTTTCAAAGGGAACCCTGATGATCTGAGCTCTTCCACTGCCACATGTCAAACAGCGGAACAGCCATGTCAAATTCTGAGCATTTGCATTGGCTCCGGCCTCTGACATTGAAAGTCTCCCACAAAGCACAGGAGCTTCTGCGCCCAAAGCAAACGAGCACGTTTGAAAAGCGTTGGAGGAAGGTGATTTTCTGAGGACCGCAAGTCCTGGTGCTGGAGTTGGAACCCAAGCCCAGCTCTGCACGGTTTAACCCACTGAGCATTACTGCTCCCTGGGAGCAGGGCACAAGACAAACCCTGATTTGAATTTTTAAACAACTCTGGAAATGGCAACTCAATACTTTCGCTCTGGACTTAGCAGGCGGCTATCTCACCTGTAGTGCCACAGTGACGCCACCGGATTAATAACCTAGAAGAGAACAGCACTCTTGCACCAGTCCTTTCATCATGTATCTCTAACAGTTGCAGGCATGAGATGATTGCTCTGGGCGACCAGTTTTCCTCGACTCAGAGAAAACCAACAATTGATAATAATAAAAAAAAAAAAAAAAAAAGACTTCAACTTTCATGAAAATCAGCATGAGTCTCTCTTTAAAGTCATTTTTCAGTCTAGACTTCACAGAGTGCGTATCATCCTCTGACAGACAAAAGAAAAGACTTGCCTTCAGGTTTTCAGATGTTTTGGCCTCCAAATCTGTTGGCTGTAATGTAACCTAGAGCTGAATAAGGATAATTTCATTTTGCAAGAAATTTTTGGTTCTTCGTTCTTCTTTCTGTTCTCCATTGGGCTCAAAATCTTTTCAAAATTTAGAGAAAAGCCACCAGGGTCAAGAAAAAAAAAAAACTATTTCCAGGTAGAAAAGGTGAGGCTTTGGCTGGAAACTTGCTTTCTCCTCTGTTTCGGAAACAATCAGGGTCTACATTGGTTCCCAAATCCTTCCTTTAGGAAATATCCCTGGAATCAATGAGTCACCACAATATACTGCAGCCTCAAGGCATGACATATCTGCTGAAGAGAGACTGTCAAAACCCTCTGGACAGGCACTGATGGCATCGCCCCCCTCAGAAGCCACCTTCCTTTGCCATCCCCACATTCTCCACCATTCAGAGACCACCTGCTTCCCCCCCAGAAGGCAAAACAGGAACCCGCCCTCCTGGTGCAAACCTCACAGAGAGCAGAAAGCCTGACAGATTTTCAGCCCCTCTGCTACCTGACTGCAAACACTCGCAACTTAAAGCGGTTTTCCATCACAGTACAAGAGACCAGCTAAAGCCTTGGGAGTCCTGCCTGGGTGCAGGTTATTTGCCTGGAAGCCTTCAAACAAATGCTTGTGATAGACTGTCACTGCACAGCTCAGTTAGCCCCATCTAACAGCCACGATTCCCACGTCAATCTTGGATGATTCCCATCAAGTCCACAGTGCTTTCCCAGCAGCACCGCACCTGCTGCTTCCAGGCTCTTCCTCCAGACGGCCAGCCCACACTGCGACATCCCCGCAGCCCCAGGGCTCCTCGGGAGGCTGTTAACAGCCACGCTGCTGGACGCTGCTTCTCAACTGCCTTTGCAGGCATTTCCACTGGACTCCCACTTGTTCCAGGCATGGCTTTCAACTCTGTCAGATCTAGTGTGGGGTCTCCTAACCTTGCAATATCTAGGTAAAATTAATAACTTGCCTTTCTTCCTCGCAGACCTAACAGCTGAGGTGTTAAGAGCACACTAAGGGTAAGGATCTTTTTAAGCGCATTTGTCACAATTAGGTTTATTAATTCAGAGCTGTGATTTTATAGCTTCATTTACTTCTGCCAATTTTATGTTTTGAGGGATGGAGAAAGCATGAAGTAGTAACAATTTAAGTGGAGCTCAGCAGATGGAGAACAAGTGCCTCTCAGTCTCCTCAGCACCACTGCAGGCAGAGGCATTCCAGCTGATAGGGACTCTTTGCCAAAAAAAGGAAAACAGAAACATCCCTGTAGCTGCTAGACCACTTGACCCATCTCAGAAAAGTATGTTTTTTCCTACACTACAATCTCACTATCTCTTGGAAGGCAGGATGCAAACTTTTCCCTCTGGTTAAGGTTGGCGAGAGGGGAAAACAAGAGGTTTATTCCTCTGCAGACAAATTGTAGCAAACACATTTTTTCCTATCCATGTAAGAGGACAAGAAAAATCAATGTTGCAGCTAATACACGGGACCAAAGTAATCAGTAGTAAATGTCTGCAGAGCAAACTAGTACTTGGCAAACCCGCTGCGCTTTAGGGTCAGCGGAGAGATGTCATTCCTTCCTACACAAAATCATTAACACTGACGCCACAGATACGCTACTCATAATGCTGGGTAAATATCCCAGAAAGATTAATAATATTTTCATTGAATTCTCTATTTAAAGCCATAGAGAAGCACCATTCCATCCCTAAGCTGATAATATGGTCCACGTGTGAAAACAATAAAATAATAAAAGCAACATGGATAAGTTTTCAATGGAAAAAGCTTTACCCGAGGAAAAGTTTCTACATCAAAGCAGGCAGATAATCTGACAATATTTTCTTCTACAGAACTTGATAAAGTTACTTAGCGATTTAAACAAGATACACTATTATAATTTTTATTAGTCCCTAAGCTACTATAACTAAGCTGCAGGGGAAAATTGCCCATATCTATAATAATACGCGTAATAAGCAGTTCAAACGGTATCAAGTGAGAAGCATTCCCTACAGCTCTCTTGGACCCTGGGAGTTTTTCTCTGCCATTTTGGACATTTTTATGCCACTAGCGGAGGTGTGACAGTGAGACAGGTATTGCCACTTCGGTAACAGTGAACTACGCAGTAATGTGCTCGCTTGCACACTAACCATAAACCTGCTCCCATGCTGCTAAACTCCTCGGCAGGCTTCCTACTCCTGTCTTGCACTTTCTCAGTGCTCGCACGGCCTAGGTCACGGGCAATATGCTGCCCAGCAAGGTACCTGGCACTCAGCAGCCAAGGACAACCTGGCCGAGGAATTTAGCCCTCTGTCTGTCTACTGAGTTTTCCAATCCCCCCGCCAACGTAACTAACAATGTCCAGGACAAAAAAAAAATCTTTCATCGAGAAGCGAAGTAAGACAGTAGCTAACTCAACAGGCCCAGAATTTGCCCTATTAGGGCTCCAAACATATTTGCAAAGGGAACATGCTGTTACATAATACTTACAAAACTGAAAAGATCCTGATGATTCCTTAACCATGCAAGTTACTGCCTTGATTCTTTGCATATATGCAATCCCTGTCATAATTACATGCATGTGTGGGGTATTACCTATATTTCAATGAAAAGTGATAATTTCATTTTTTGTTTGGTCACTGCTGCTCAGTATGCTTGCACTACTCAAAAACAGAATCTAATACCTAAGATCCCTATGGTAAAAAAAATTGTTTTTTTTTTTTTAATCCTTCAAAAGCATTCTTTTTCACAATGCTCAAAATCCCTTCTTCTGCACCTTTTTCTTTTCCTTCCAATCTCTTGATCCTAATGCTTGTGTTATGCTTACCACTGAACTATCCAAATAGCAAAGGAGCTGCAGTGACTTAGAGAAAAGCTCAGCAGCTCCACTTAGGCACTCAAAGGCTCACAGAAGACCACATCACTTATGGGCCTTCTAGACAAAGTTCAGTTTCCCACACCAAAAACTGTGTTTTCCCTACAACATTATGGTCACAGTACTGACAGCAAGTGCAAGGAAGCTTCAGAAACCAGTCTGGAAGCAGCATTTAAGGTTTATCTGGGAGCAGCACATCAGGAAAGCAAAATCCACTTTCTCACCAGGCAGTCAAAAAATATAGCAATGAGTTAAAACTGGGTTTGAGGGTTGTTTCCCTTTGAATGCTGAGCAAACTACGGACACTGTCTCTACGTTTAGTTTTACCCCCTGCAATTTTATGAACCAAAAGTCAACAACATTGGGAAATTTATTATTTGCATTTGTTTCTGCTGTGAAGAAAAGAGGTACATTGATTAAATGACAAAAAAAGAGTACATATTAGTCTGGGAATCACCTAAGAAAGCTAACCAAAATGATTTAGTAAACTTTACTCAATAAATGCTGTGTTGAAATTCAGAACACGAAATAGAAGTTTATACAAGAGCCTTATGTTTCATTCTCTGATTCATGCAATAATTGTTCTGGGATTCATATAATAATTGGTCTGGTTAAATATTTATTTTAATATCCACTTGGTTGAGAATTACACCAATCTATCTATCTTTATGTATCTATGCAGAAGCGCTTCGAAAATCTTATTCATATAGCAGAAATGCATTATCAATCTTTCTATTGCAAAATTTCAAAATTCCTTTTTTTTCGTTCCAGCTACAAAAACTGCCAAATATTTTATTTCTTACCACTAATGGGCTATTGATCTTCACAGCTGTGAAGACAGAGAATGATAGAATGTGATATCCCTCTGAAACGCCCTTAAAAGCGGTTCAGTAAAATGAACATTAAAGGAAAGCTTTAACATTGTCATGGGTAATCTGCTGATTCACAGTGTTCTCCAATAAATGTAAGGTTTAGACAAATTATTTGGAGAAAAAAAAAAGTCATCCTCTGATAGTTAACAACAACATACTCTCTCTTACAGGGAATAATTATAATAGCCTGTTTTTTCTCATATTGAAATCAACCAAGCAGTAGATATTATTTTTACGGGAAAGTGAAAAGACCAACAACATCTGCATGAAATCAGGCCTACATTTTTTTTTAAATGGCAGGTGATGAGGGACATGTTTGAAAGTCTTGCTCTTAAAATTGTTTATAACTCTGACTGAAAAATCAACTCAAGTTGTGCATTCCACTGTCATTAGTCATATCACAAAGCAGAAGCCACAAGCCATGACCGAATGGGTTGCTTACTGCTACATGACAACCATGTGCTAGTGGGCTGTAAGCTGAGAGGTGGCTCAAGGACTTCTATCAGCTCTAGCACTGACTCACTGGGTTACCTGCTCCTCACCTTTTTTTTTCTCCCTCTGCATGAATTAAGGTGGCTTATCTACCTTAAGTGTGAAGTTGAGGGACAGAAGGCACTTAGATGCAGGCATTCCCAATACATTGCTGTTTATTACTGTAATATATAGGCATGATTGCATATGCTTTTGTTTAGGAACCCAGTGGACAACCTTTGAAAGAGCTTCAAACCTCACCTCCGTTAGAGGAAACAGCAAAGTATTAAACACAAAAATGACAAGCGTATCACAATTCTGTTGGTCTATCTTTGCCAAGAAGGCATCAATAGACCCGCACAGATGCTGAGAGCATAACAAAAAGAACTTATATGTAGTGAAATATAGTTAATAATTTCTCATCTGCTTTTACTACAACTTCTGTCAAGCTGCTTTCAGCAAGCCAGCTAAGAGTATCAGCTAACAGCGATTCAAATTCACAAGCTAAATCCTTCTGTCAGCTCAGGAACAGACTGTAAAACCTATGAGGCTCGCCTTGCTTTTTTCCTCACTGTTTCTTAGCAATGGGCAGCCAACCTTAATCCTCCAGATCAGGTAACATTATTCAAACTAACTTAACTGGAGAGACTGTATCAATACAGGTGCTATGGGCTCTCCCCAGTGCTGGGTAATCAAGATGGGATCCCAATCCTAGTGCAGGTCCTTCTATGTGACCTGATGAAACGCAGTTTACCTCACCATGCTTTACCTTTCCACCAGGAATATCGGTATAATAAGTTTGCCTGCGTCACAAAGTGGTTTGAAACTCAGCAAAAGAAATCACTGAGTCTAAAAATACAAAGTCCAGGTATCAGTCTCTGCCTTGTGCCTTACCAGCCCCTCTAGTTTTTAAAACGAACCAGAAGTAATCAAAGCATCATAAATACCTAAGTGCTGAAGCAAGAGGAGACCATCACAATAACAGGAAGTTAGACCTGCCACTTCAGACAAGCTGCAGAATTTACCCTGCAGTTTTTTAATGAGGCAAAATTTTGTGGTCAGATTAGATTATGTATTTTAGAAAGATATTTAATCCTTATTGAAATATCCCAGGCAACTAAGAACTTCCCTCATTCCTGGGTAAGCTGCTGTAAATGCTAACAAGCCTGCTAACTAGTCATCCATCTTTCCCATTTCAGCTTCTGGATCTCAGTGTGCCTGTTTGCACTAATTAACCCTCCCAAATAGTACATCTTTTCCAGGTACACGGGAGCGCTTTCTCAACTCTGCCTTCACTGGAAGACCTTTAAGACCCTCTCTGTAGACCAGGCTTTTTAGACCTAGCATCACCCAGGAGTCCCTCTCTGCCAGTGCTCCCACCCTCCCCATTCTGGGTCCCCTGCAATGGTCACTGCAGCACTGATCTTAATGGTGCTGTTGTCCAGAGACACCCCATGCCACTTCTTACACCATTATATGCTCAACCCCATTTTTGCTTTCGTCTCACACACCAGTACATTGGCAGTGAACACTCTATGTTACTGCTATGGCACGAATCATCTACAGCCTGTCTGTCTGTACTTCATGGCATCCACCTGCCAGCCAACCTGGACTACGTGGCTCTAGTCCATTCCCACAAAGGCAGAGGCTTTTAGGAGAAAAGTCAGGGGGGCTCCCAGCCTGAGTCAGGGCATAAAGATCCATTACTCAGCACCAAAGAGAATCTGGCTATATAGTCCAGACACCTTTTATCCCCTACATTTCTGATTCAGTGTTTTACAAGGCAAAAAAGCTATAAAAATAGATTAATTGATAGACAATAGGCCCAGATACCCCCTCCCCATTTATCATGTCAGACTCTCCCCCAAACTTGGCTGCTCCTGAAATCTGCCAAGACTATAGTTACTCACCTGCAACTCACTAGCTCAGCACATCAATATTTGCAACATACAGCTTCTTTACCCTGCATTAAAGAAAAGCAAGGCTGAGTGGTGGCCAGGACAGCACAGAGGACGATCTCCCTGAATGCTCTGACGAGGGCTGGTGTTCAGCACAAACCTCACTGGGCAGCCTCAGCACAGCCAATCTGTTATGAGCTGCAGATGGGACAGCCAGAGCAGTACACGTGTATTTCAGGTAAGTATTTATAATCCCACTAGGTGCAATCATATCATCCACCTTTTTTTTTTTTTTTGTTACCAAATTGATTCGATTAACTAATCGAGTGCTGCCAAGTCAGCATTCCCTCTAAAGAAGGAATGGGCATAACAAATTGCTCCAGAGCATGACAAGCTTGAAAATTTACCACTGTTTTCCCCTGCTTGCCTTTCTTTACTGTGAATCACGCAAGAGTCTGTGCAGGGTACTATAGTTTCTTCATTGCTATGGGAACACAATACTCTGCAGCTACTGAAATATTCAGCCCACCTCCGTACAATACCAGTACAGATGCCAGCCAAATACCTGAGCAAAAAAAGATTTTCAAAAGCCAATGTGGGATGAGCATTTAATATGGAGAAAGGATGGTTATTTTCTGGGAATTGCTTGAAAATAGAATTACTGCTGACCTTCAGCACTCAACAGCTCTCCTTCCCACTCCCCCTGGAGAAGTTCATGAAAAGGCTAAGTCCTGGCAACAGAAAAAGACAGTAAGAAACACCTACTTCCAGAACAACACAAAGACAGGTCATCCAAATGTGGCTGATTAGTTGTGGTCACTGTCCTGCTATCCAGCGCCCAACATTTGGCTCATTTCTACCCTAAAATTATCCTCCCTCAGACCTCTAGGACAAACACACAGACAATATCCAGACAGCTGGCTTCTACCTCAGGGTGGGGGTTACATGGCATTCATGTTCAAAGAGTTGAATGTTTCCCCTTTACTTCTACCCACAAACTGAAATATCAGAAGCAAAATAACAGTTTATTTCCCATAACTGGCTGGCACAAATTTTATGTAATCTGGAACAATAAACAAGGACACTTGCATAGGATTTGGCTTTGGTTAGACAAGGATATTACTGGGATTCAATGGATTTACTTTTGGTTTATTGGGCTATCCCATTTTAATAAGTCGCTTCTTACACAAACAAATTTGTCTGTCAAGTGGTAAAATGAGGCATAAAAACTAAGTTGCAAAAGTACTGAGTGCAGCAGGAGGCGAATTAATTATTTCTCTTTGAACAAAATAGAACAAAAGACAAAAGAGACTTCCAAGCCTATTTTCCAGGATCATCCTGAATCTATCAAATTACTGCTCAGAAAGAAAACATTCTGAAAGAATGAGAAAGTAGATGATCGACTGGATGACGATTAAAAGCACTGCAAGGCTGTACTCACTAAAAGTTTTGCACTGGGCTCTGCTGTGTTCTCAGTTACCTACCATAGAAGCCATAGAAAATCAAAGGTAGAGGAAGGCCAGCCACAACAGCAGCTTTTAGTGAGTAACGCCAAAAACTTTCCTTGAAGAATGAACCGTTGGTATCCTGATGTTGATATACTGATCTCCAGTACAGAAAATGCAGGACTGGTGATGACAGAGTAGCCACAGGCCAAGGTTTGCTTCTCTTTTAGGTAATAACCACCCCTGCTTCCCACAGCTCTCACCTTCCATATAAAGTGACTGAAAAAGTCATGTGTGTGCTCCGCTTAGGACACAAGGCATGCATAGCTAGTGCTTGATGGGTCACAGGACCCTCCTTCTTCACCCTTTATCCATCACCAGCAGCCACAGGATGCTTGCAAGCCACAGGGAACTCGATTATCACAGGATGCCTCATCCTGCCTATCATTCCCTAACCACGACCTATCAGCTGCTGGTCGTGATTTGGGAGGATCTATCTGGACCTTTGAAGAAATTCACACTGAATACATCATTTCTTACAAACCATGACCCAAGTTCAAGTTTCCTGTTCATTAGAAAACTCACAGAAAAAGTCTAAGACCAGCTATAAACCCACCTAACTTAACCGCATGTTCTGAGATGATCTGAATTAAACTAGAAAGTGGAATTAAATCTTCTTTATCAACAGAGTAATCTCCACCTTACAATGGAAACAGGAAAGACACCATTCTCATCTTCATGGACTGCTGCTAACCACAAGACATTGCTGCTTTATTCCAGAGAGACAACATAGGTGAGAAGTGCTAAACCAAGCACCATCTTGAAAGTGCTTTTCCCCTCATTTACTGCAGAACTGCTCCCTTCACTCCAATCTAGTGAGAAAATACAGCCTAGATAGAGTATAGGACACACACTGATGCTGCTGAAACATTGTTTTTTAGTTTATATAGTTCTTCATTTTTCTCAGCAATTTCATCTTGTATATTTATAGAAAAACAAATATCTTCCCCCCTCAGTCCTCATTCTTCTATGTAAAAAAAGCCAATTCTTCTATTATCTTTTCATGAGATTCCCCATCATTATCCTTTCCAGATTTTGGATAACCCTAACAGCCCTGCTTGGTGCTTTTCTTGAATATAGATGTGCAGCACTACAAATATATTTTATTAATACCCTCCTATATTGAGTTTGAAAATCATGCATTTTCCTCCATATTTGTGATAGCCAGGATAAGCACAGATCACACCAAAATAAAAGACAAAGATTAAACAGGAGAAAAAAATAAAACAAGCTAACAACAACAACAAAATAACAACACAAGTCACATAATATAGGTCTTCATCATGAAGAAGTAGACAGGTTCAGCCTGTGTCATGCACAAGGACATGAAATGACTTACAATTTTTAAGCCAAGAGAATAAGTATTTTAATTAGGTTTTGGGGGAGGGAATATGTGGCTTAATAGTCAAAGCCTCATTGTAATAAGGGAAAATTACTGACTAGAGCACAAGGCAGCATTCACTTGCTTTCCTTCTCTGGAGCAGAGCTCTGGGTTTGTCTCAGGAATCCAAAACTCCGCAGGGCGCCTTCTGGCATCTAGCTCCTGACTAACTGTGGGTGTATCTCCTGACATTAAGCAGCATGACACCTTCTCAGGAAGCAAAGCCCTACATGAAAAGACTTCACTGCAAAAGGAGCAAAAGGCTTTAAAGGGAAAACTACCCAGCACGTAGCTCTAGGAGCCAAGCTGAACTTTGGTTTTCAGTATGAACATTAAGAATAGCGCATTCATTTATTTTGTACAGCAAATACTGTACAAAATCTCAGCTGTACTTTTGTACATTTTAAATTGTCATGAATTGTGATAGAAAAATAAATTCCTGCAATTACGTAGGCCTTCTAGACAAAAGTTGAACTATTACCAGTAAAAAAGCACCATGTCCTAAAAGAAGTAGGACAATGAATACCTGTCATGTGAAGATGATAAACTCCTTTTCAAGTAATAAATAACTCAAAACAATGTCAGATACCATCTACAGGAAAGGGAAAAAAGTTAAAGCAGTAGACCTTGGAGTCTCGCTAAGAAGTTTGGCCTGCAGATTATGCACGGGAAAAATCTTTAGAAGAGAAGTAATGCTAAACTCTGACACCAATCTCTATTAATGAAAAGGCTTATAATGAAAAAGCTAACACAGAATGCAATTGATAAAGAATTAAGGTCAATACCTCACATCATAAATTCTGTGGCTGAAAGTTCTTGTCAAACAAAAACTGACTTAATTCTTTGATGAGATCACAAGTTTGATGACTGAAGTCTATGCTATTGATATAACATTCCTTTAATAAAAAGTTTGATTTAGTGTCATAGAAGATTCTGATTAGAAATTAGTGCTAGAGTATCAATAAAGTAGGCATTAAATGAACTCAGAACTGGCTGACAGATCTCAAAAATATTTGTAAGTAGGAACCATACAGGAGTGATGGGGTTTTAGCAAAGGTTTCTTCAGAGATTTTCATTGTATTTGAAACAACTGAATATTTTCATCAATGTTCAAGAGGTAAAAGAATCTTTGCTGCTAACATAAAGCATGATTGATACGAAGCCTGGCAAAGTCATACGCAGTGATGGAGGCAGGATAGTCATATTCAGCAGACTGGTTCGCTAGGAAATATATTCCAGTGCAGTGTATTTTAAAAAAGCCAGGGGAAAAATGATATAAGAAACAAGGAGTACAGGAAAATCGTGCTCTTCTCTGGAAGATGGCAGCTCTGAAGAAATTTCAGTTATGGAGTTATGTAGCTAACCTATGTACTTTATCCAGCAACGTTGCAAAAGGAATCCATAAACACAGGACAGCTGAAGGAAAGGGAAGAACTGGAAGTCTGCTTCAGATTCTGACATTGTTGTCGTTAAAGGGGGCTTAAAACATTGGAAGTGATGCCAAAAACAGCCATCAACAAAAAATGGAGGACAGAAATCTTGAAAGGACACTTAAGAATTTCAGCTTGTGCAGTTTATCGGAAAGCTGACGTGTGACCACCTAACAGCGCACAGAAGAAAACATAACATAAGAAAGGAAGGAAAAAAAAAAAAAAAAAAATCAAGGAGCATGACTGGCCATAGGATTGACTGTAGGGAAAAATAAGTGAGCTCTCCAGTTCTTGCTAGGTTTGTATCAAATGGGATTCTATAACAGAAAAAGGAAAGAAGAGGAAGAAAAAAGAATGAAATGAAATCCTGATTTTAATGCAGGATTCAATATAGTTTACAGGCCAGCAATACACAGGAGGATGTGTATAGAGGTCTGATCACACATCCTGTCTTCGGCCATTTGCAACTTTTGAACACACTAGGACACTCTCTTCATCCTTAAGGTTTCTGACAAATTGCAATTCTTTTCCTGCAGATGGGGGAACAGATTGGCTGAGGTTTTGGTCTTCAATGACCCTAGCTGTGTTATAACACATTATTTTAAATGCTTACACAGTGGGAAAGTCAACAGACGAATCCTGATCCACAGTGTTTCACTCAGTCCAAGACACACAGCAGCGAAGCTGAGCGGAGTTATCCTCTACATCGTGACAGACTCCTCAGAGATTTCCAGGGAACTAGATGCATGAGTAACTCCTTACCCCCAGGCCCCTTACCTGAGGGGCATGCTGCTGCCCTTTGGATAGCTTAAGGAATTCGAGCCATTCATTTTAAAAGGGCAAAAGAGAGAAAATAGCAAAAAATGCAGACAAGGATAGCTACAGCAAAAGAAGACGTAAGTCTCCAAATTAGTAATACTTTCTGCCTACACAGTGTCTATGGTCTTCATAAAAGTAGGAATTAGTATCTCCACTTTAGAAAAGTGAGTCCCAAAGCAGTTATGACCTGTTCTTCCCAGCCCAGCTGTTAGGTGCCTTAACTATTTGTCACTATGAGAGCTCAGAAGACACAGAAATACAGGAAACGGCCACAAACTGAAACACCAAAAGTTCCACAGGAACTTTAGGAAAAATTTCTTGACAGTGAGGGTGACAGAGCCCTGGAACAGGCTGCCCAGAGAGGCTGTGGAGTCTCCTTCTCTGGAGATCTTCCCGACCCGCTTGGACGCAGTCCTGAGCCACCTGCTGTAGGTGACCCTGCGTGTGCAGGGGGGTTGGACTAGATGATCTCTAGAGGTCCCTTCCAACCTTAAGCATTCTATGATTCTATGAAGAGTAGACCATGGCATCTCAGACAGACGCTGCAAACAGGTCCATGTTATCCTGACTTAACTTCCTGTGTAGCTTTAACAGCATTTTTGTGCAGAAGTAGAACAGAGAAACCTGCCTGCATGCTCAGCAGCCTGCAGATGAACGACCCCTCACCGAAGGTTTCCAGAGGAGCTGGCACCTCACCTGCCGCCCCAGCCCCCGCTGCCCCGAGCGCCTCGGCCAGGCGCCCAAGCAGTCGCCTCCACCAGCACCGCTGCCAAAACCAGCCCTCCTGGCTTCTATTCCCAGCTTCTCGCAGACAACCCCACATGACACTTTGTATACATACGCACTTGAAAAATCTGCACCCATTTAAGCTCCTAAGTACTATATATGTTGTTGCAGCAAATACTCAGTGACCTCTCACTGAATGCATTTTAATTGAAGTAATTATTCACTCGACTCCAGCTGTTAAAACTCCATTCTGATATGTCTGAAAGCAAACGGCTTTTCAAACGGGTACCTCAGAAGGCAGGAATGTAGCTGCAGATCAATATGCAACTTGGGAGAGAGTCTTCCTGGGCCTGCCTGGTTTTCATGACCACTCTCATCTATTTATCAATAGTATTTTAATGTTCTTATCAATGAGTTGCTATTAGGTTAACAGCCTGAAGTACAGAGGAAAGGACAGCCAGTGTGAGGCTTAGGGGCTGTTGATTTCCAGAGAGAATTTCCCAACTTTTTGACCTTCGCTTGTTTTCATCTAAGCACAAATTGAGTTTGAACTTCCAAGGTAACATATGTGTTTCTTGAGTTTTCTTATGAGGCTTTTCTCATATTAATACATCAGTATGTTAAAAGCTCGAGTTTACCAAAGCAATTGGCAAAGCTTCCACTGACTTGGATAGGGGAAGATTTCATTCCAAGCATTCACAACCTTAACGCTCATTTAGAATCTGTGCTGAACTAGAAATAAAATGCTATTATAACACAGCATATTTTTTGGTCTTTCCAAGCTCTTAAAGTGCCCTGTTGTAACACTAGGTTGTGCTTTCCTGGAGGGCCAAAATAATTTTGATTGTATTCAAGTTCAGTAAGAGTGACATCCTCATTTTGCTGAACAGGACAGTTTGCAGTAACAGCCCAGCTGAATACAAATATAAAAATCTCTGTATTGAAAGAGGGGGCCTTGGTGACTCAAGGGCTAAATGCCGCTTCTGTAGATTGAACATAATGTTATCCCTATGAGTAGGACTGACAGCAAAATATTTTTCCTCATTTTAAAGATTATCCAAGTGGCTAAAAATAAATAAATAAATAAAAATGCCCAAGCTATTGAGCCAAGTCAGCAGAAGAAAATCACATTTAAAGCTTCTCTGGAATGAATGCTCCCCCTTTCGCATGACTCTGTCCTGTGGAGGGCTTCTCCGCAGTGCACGACATGTCCATTCAAAGCTCTCTAACTCTCAAAGTCAGGGCTTCCCTGCTCTCTCAAACTAATGTAACTGAGCTCACACTCAGCCCTTCCCTCTGAAGTTTAAACGTTATTTTCTAGGGAAATGACAGTGTCTCTCGAGCAGCACAGTCACATGGCTCCTCCAGAAACCAGGCTAAGAAATAAGCTGGCTTTGTTCAGTTACTAAGCAATAATTTTTGCAAAGACTCTTCTGTATCACCTGCCCTGCAAACAGACATTACAGTTTGCACAGCCCAGGTACTTGTAAACATCAGCATGTTTACCAAGATTTCCCCGAGCTGATTATGCTCTTTGTGAATAGCTAACTAGGACTACATAAACAGCTGAAAACTTAGGTTTTAAGAAGTTTGTTTGCTTGCTTGTTTTCCTCTGGCAATTTATATTACATCCATCATTAGAAATGATGGTGATAAAATTCTTGACAGAGTTGGTAGTCTGGTGACAACAGATAACCTAAAAGATTTTTAGGTATACTGTCAGGACCTATGATGTTGTTTATGACATACAGGCACTTATTTATACACTAATTACATTAAAAACTTTAAACCCTTGGTAGTGTAGGAATGATCTATAATCAAATGACCAAGGCAACAAGCCTGTTAAGGCAAAGGCAGAAAAAATGATTACTTGAAAACTCATTATTAACTGTCATGGTTATTTTCATATCTTAAAGCTAGAAACTGATTGTAATTATTAAGGAGGTCTCAGCTCTGCTGATTTTGTTAGACCTCTGGCAATTGCACTTATACAGGTTAATGAAAGGAACAAATTACTCTGTTTCATATTGTAAATAAAAATCTGACACTTTTTAATGCACAGTGGACCCCTCCACCAGAACCTTTGGCATTAAGAAATCTCTCCTAGTTAGAAAGAGGACGCACCCCAAAGGAGGTGCGTGTGTGTGCACACGTGTGTGTGCAGGGAGCATTCACCAACTCTACTTTGGTTAAGCAACTGCTCATTAATTTCTGGACTGGCTCATATGAGAAAATGGAGACTTGAGAAAGCTTTTAGAGGGGCAACATAAATAGAACTTGATTAGACAGAACTACTGTTCATCATCAACATGACTGCTCTTTGCTGTACGCCCCTCCAAGATACAGCTTTTCTCCATGTCAAAGACAAGACTGCTTGCTTAAAACACAAGGCCACAAACCCTCAGAGAACTTCTGAGTAACTTTGAAAAACAAAAATAGAGACTTCGGAGCCCTTGGGAGGAGATGTCACACTTGCAAGTCACCAAACTTGATGGCTAAAATGCTGCTCAAGCCAGAGAGCCCAGGGGGACTGTGGTCATGTCACTCCTGCACCGGGGCCTCCCCTCTGCCCGTTATCTCGAGGTGAGGGCCGGAGGCTCTCCCGCTGCACTCCCACCACATGTTACCAGGATGGGCAGCGCCCAACTAACATTCCCAGCACTGTATGAACCAGGAGAGGTTGGAAAAGCCAGGGCAGCTGCTTGTGAGCACAGCGGGAGAGCCACCAGTCCTGCCCTTGAGAGTGTGTGCAGAGGGGAGGCCCCGGCACAAGGGTGACATGGCCGTGGCCTACCTGGGCTGTCTGTGTCAGGTAGCATTTTAGCCACCCAGTTTGGTGGCATTAGCAGATTTTAAATGAATATAAAATGAATGAAAAATATTCTGAAGTAATATGTGACACTGAGACACCCAGTTTAAAGAGTCCTCTTGTCAACGCTATTAGATACAAATCTAGAAGTACCCCATCTCTGAGCAGTATGGTATTTCCACGGGGCAAGCATTAAAACATGTACAAATCCGTTGATTTTCCCAAACAAAGAAATACTGCAAGTTCTCTTTTGTGTACACCAGTGGAAGCAACACATCTGTCAATGCCGGGAGGTTCAGTTAAGCACATTCAGAACAGATTTGCTGCACAATGTTTGCAGCACTGAACCTGAAAGTAATCACCGGAGAAGGAATTTATTCTTGTGCTAACCCCAAGCAAGAGGCACCATCCAGCCAATTTAATATCAACAGCAGTAATTTCAACAATATGATATTTAACCACAAGCCGAAACGGCTCAGCCTGGGAGCGACACAGTATCAGCATGGTAAGAATGCTTCCCAGCAGTGGCCGAGGAGGGAGGGAGACCCAGGGCCACCGTGGCTTTCGCGTGGCGCTGTGTGCGCGGCTTTTGCTTGAACTCTCTTAATGGAGGTTGCAAAAGCGCGTGCTGAAGGAGCCCAAACACGGCTGCAGTTGGCCACAAGTTCTTCGGATGACGGAAAGGAAGGAAGGAAGAGGGCTCTGCCCTGGGGAGCACTCTGCCATGGTGCTCGCCACAACCTGCAAGCAGCAAAGGCTCACAGAGCTGGCAGCCCTTTGCTAAGGCTTTTATAGTGGCAAGACCTAAATCCTTTAAAGGACATCACAAGGCCCCCCAGATTAACCCCATCTTCTTCTCTAACCCTTCCCTTCTCTCTCCTTTCTGCTCCAGCAGGTACTGCCCTCTCCACAGACACATGCTTTGGCAGCGTGCGACAACACAGGACATTTTCTTTCGCTGTTGTCACACCCTGAGCACCCCTGTGTCACGGAAGCCCAGGCTACAGCCCTATGTCTGATGCAGTTTTTCCAAGGACAAAAGCTTCAAAAAAATCTAGAAAACTTCTTCATGACTTTGGGGAATGCAACTGGGTAGCAACAGGCTGAGTTACAGTTATTGGCACCTTCCTACCTTCCTTGAATCCAAGAGAGGAGCACAACACACACCCATCTCTGCTATCAGGGAGGCAAGAAATACCACCCAGCGGTGCAGAAAACATTTATTATTCCATTAAATTGATCTATTGGTGCTCATTGTTTTAAAAGTTCAAGCTGTTCCCATGCTGACCCAAATCTGCAGTGCTTTTAGAGGGTTTGTCTTACGAACCTTAACTTTGTGTCACTGTATTTATTGTGCGTTATCAGGCTACGTGATTAAATCCAAGTGCACACACATTAGGGGAAATCCTGTTTCCAATAAAGTTAATGCTAGTTTTGCAATGAATTTCAACAGCAGAAGACTGCAATCATTAAGCAAGAGAAGCACACATATGCAAACTGACAGAAACCTCTGCTTCTTGATAACCACTGGCAACTAAACATGATATGAAACTGCTCCAATAATAGATTGATAACACAACAAAAGTAATATACCAAAATAAAATATTGCCATGGGTTTTGTTACATATTTTATGGTCTCTAACTTCTCAAAAAGCAGAGATGAAAGAGACGATCCAGCAAGAAAAACAGAGAAAAGCAGAAAAGTACTCAAAAAAAAAAAATGTATGTTTCAGGAGATTGATTTTAAAGACAGTAGATTAGATGCTAAAAAATATATAGTATTTAACAGAAAATATAGAGAAATTCTTTCCTTTTTTTTTTCCCCCCCCCCGCATCATGTAGGATTAAGGAGGAAAAAAGCTGAAAGGAAATAGTATTTTATACAAAGCACCACTAATCTGTGAAACTTGCAACTGAAGGATTGTTACTTTAAGGAGACAAAACCAAAAATCTAGCATTAAATACTCTTAGGGAGGGTATCACAGCATGCATGTCTGTAAGACACACAGGTATAAACAACATTATATCGCTTCGGGACCTAGACCAATCACTGACCAATATGAACAGCAGAAGGGAAACTGCTGCAGGAAGCTTGATGCCAAAATGCCCATCTGAGGGGGCTGCCAGTTCTCCTGGGGAATCCTGGTTCCTGCCAAGGAGGGGGACATTGCAGATCCCATGCTTATATATGCCCCAATATTCTCTTCCCTGTAACACTGAAGAAAGCTTATTTTATAGCCCAAATTTTGCTTTCATGTTTTTTCTTGAAGTGCATTGTACTTTAAGAAAGCACAGTCTCAAAATGCCACAGACAACAGAAACATAGGAATTCCTGCTGATAGCCCCTTGATCAACTGCCACGAATGCATCCAGCAGCATACCATTGGGGGTTTCTCTCCATGTCAGCATCTGTTTCTCCTCCAGATCTTAATAAAAAAAAGAAAATTTTGCAGTTTAGACACTTAAATAAGTTTTTTTTTAAAAAAAAAAAAAAAAAAAAAAAAAAAAAAAAAAAAAACAGTCCCCTCTGTATAACCTGTGGACAAGTTTACTAGTTTCAAGTATTACAGCAAATTAAATAGGAAAAGTAGACATAAGTCCTTATGAAGGATCAGATGAAGTTTAAGGGATTTGTTTAAAAAAAAAAAAAAAAAATGCCTAACCAACGGCTTCTGAAAGAGGTTCTCTTGTTCCCTTATCACTGTAAGAAAACAAATGTACTTGCACTGATAGCTAGCAGACTTAGATCCTCCACAGGAGCACCTTGTTGCGACACTGAGCATTCCCATGTTAACAGCGTTGCCTTGACTTAGCGCTAATTGCTGATTACACAAATCAAATACCCCTATTTCTTAATCAAACAATAAAGTTGTTATCATAAAATTCCTTCTAAGCAAACCGACTTTGGGAAGTGCATCACAATGAACAAGTTACACACCTGCTGTGTGTTTTCAATAACTACAGTCTCTCTCCTTAAGCAGCTCCCCTTATCAGCCTCGGCCACTCAGGGCTGGAGCAAAAGCCTTGCTGCACTGCTCTGAACACAGCTCCGAGGCCTCCACTCACCGAGTCATTCTCTCAAAGTGTTTTTCTTTCACTAACATACACACATGTCATTGAAGTTAACCATAACTGATCCTATGTCAAAACACTTCATTTTTACCACAGGTTATAGCTGAAATGCACTAAGTCAGCTTTGGTAAGTCTGGTAGACTGCTTTCCCTACAACTTAGTTGTTCTCACCTTAGGAAGGCTACAAACACGTGGCAAAAGCACAAGAAGTGTCTTCTAATTTGGATAATGCCAAAAAAAATCTTATCATACCTAAGGGAAGTTTGGAGGCCATATTCTATCACATTCACTGATGTGCATCTCATGGACAGCTCACCCACTACTTGTTTAGTAATATCTGTAATAACAAGTTTTGTAAGTAAAAGAAAAACAAAATAACAAAAATAACAAAAACTAATAACAGATAACCAAATATAATAATTTTCACTGCCACACAGACATGTTTCAACTTTGCAACAATCCTTGCCTTCATCTCTTTGCAGTTGCAAAGAAGACACACACATTTAGACACCAAAGTATGAACAACTTGAATCTTCCTCCCGTCTAGAGCTCACAGCATTGGAATTATCCTACAATCAGATGTATTTCAACATAATGAATAGTTCAGATCTGTCATGATTCATACACTCTACGAACACAAAATGATAAAAATTGTTATAGTATCCAAAAAAGTATGGTAAATCACTATTTATACGTATACTACCTGTTCTTTATCAAGACTGTATTTTCTTCTATGTATTCATATCCCACCTAAAGTCACAGATTTTAATGTGCAAACAAGACAGCCTCCATACCAAATCTTCTAAAGCTAGGACAGCCTAGGATTCACTGATAATGGCACTTTTCTGAGAAGCAACAGGAGGAAAAAAAAAAAAAAAAAAAAAAAAATCCCTGCTGGGAAATCCATCTGGCTGCAGGTAGGCTGCTCTGGTACTCATGTTAGTTCAGGTGTCTCTAACAACTCACTATGGACAGACCGAGAGCTTTCCAGACATGAAAATGCCTAGGAGTGGATCTAAGATCCGCTATGCCATGTATAAAGACCACAGTACCCAAATGTTCTGTAAACTCACCCTTCCCCATATATTCTAGGCATGAAAAGAATATTGACAGATAATATTGCCTGGTTTGGATGGAAGTCTAAGATCGCTTTTGATAGACATCTGGGAGGCCTCCTGGTCATGCATAAGAGATTGGCAAAGAACCCTGAAGTTAAAAACTTCATAGCCCTCCAACTCACCTATAAATGGAATGGAAAGAATGAAGATTGCGAAGTTTGTCCCAGAAATCTCATCAAACTGAATTATGGTCCCAGGAAGGTGCACACTTGTTTAAGTACTTTTAAAATTCTTGTATTTGCAGAAGGAAGAAACTGAACATTTTTAAAATTGAACTTGTGAGCTCCTGGGGGGGCTGCATTCTTCAGCACTGTTGTTCCAAAAATTCTTCATTCTAAGCTTTGGATGGAGACAGAAGATGTCAATGAGCCAACCTGAAATCCTTCATACTTTGCCAGGCATGTGTTTTATGCAAGTCTTTCCTGCTATTGGTGAGGATGTCTTCGATATTTGTGGGAACTCCCCCTCCCAAAAAGCCACTGAACAACCATTTGGGGAGATGAAGGCTGCAGAAGTTGGCCTTGATTCTAAGAAATTAAATCCCAGGCTAAAAACAAAATAGTAAGAAACTGCAGAGTCCAGTGGTTAAAGAACCAAGAAGTTCTTTGCAGACTTCGAAGATTAGATAGAGATGGTAAGATTGTGTGAAGACACCAGTTTTAGCTGGAGCACAGACCTTGAGGTTGGGTCACTTGTGCTGTGCTTCCCACTCCAAAGCAGATGTGCTTGATGAGAATCAAGGAGAGATTAATTCATTTGCTTGTTAATGATACACAAAGAGGATATGAGTTAATCTACCTAGACATGGTTTGTTTGGTAAATATACAATCTTCAACCAGCTCCAAATAAACTTCTCAAGAGTCTGGCATGCTGAACTACACACATGCGAAGTGGTGTGGATCCCTGACAACCTTGGCAAGATCTGACTCCTGTGACTGTGTGAACTTGTGAAGTGTTTCAGGGATTTCAGAGGGCACTAAAATTCCTCCTGAGGAGCTAGCAGGCGGGTGATGCAAGGTCAGCACAGACTCAGTGAACTCCATATTTGCATAATAGTGCCAATTTTTATTACATACCTAACTGAGCAAGAAGAAAATGATCCAAAGAGATTCCTGCTTTCATATCCTGAATTAGTTGGTGCACTCGCACACTGAAAGCAATGAACTGAGAAGAAGCCTGGAGGAACCTCATACTTTACACCTGTGGGATGCTTCCCACAGGAGGCAGCACACACAGGAGTTTTCACTAACACATTAAAACACACTTACCTAAGCAGTTCCTTTTCTTGTAATCCCAGCTATCATCTATTCATCACTCTGAATTTTCCCATGACAGGGCCAGTCATGGGAACAACTGGCTCCTCTCCAGAGACAAAAGAGTGTGCAAGAGGATGAGCAACAACGCTGTCCACTAACATGCACAGATCATCCTTAGATGCTTACCAAGGCAGTCTGTCACGTCCACATGTGCTCTTTAGGGTCAAGAACTCCATCTGCATTTGCACAGACACAAAGGTGTCCACATCTTATTTCACATTTAATCATATGGGAAACAGCTTTGAAACTTAACTCATTACATGTCCTCCCACCCCAACTGTGCCTTCATCTGTTTCCCTTTTGCTCACCAGCACTTGCTCCCAGCTCACTCATTTGATGTTGCAGGTTTGGCCTGAGGACTGAACAGCTAGTTCATCCCAAATTTTCTTCTCCTGCAGGCAAACTAAAAGTTTATTTACGATTTTAAGCCACTAAAGTCTGTAAAAGAGATATATGAATAGAGGACTAACCAGTAATAAAAAGAATGCCATTGCTCATTTCTTTAAACAGACTACATAGTTTTTTTTTTTTTTTTTCGAAACTCTTAGACATCAAAAGCAATGATCTCATGCTTTTAAAAACAAAGGGAAGTATTGAGAAATTTTGGAAAGACAAAGAAAAAGCAGATACACCGTAAATATATTTAAAGAAAATAAAATCTACAGGCAGAATGTACTCAATGTTAGAACTTCAAGTGACTTCAGTGGGAGTCTAAAATGCCCTAAACTGCTGGCATTGGAACATTGCAATGTTTGTCTGTGGTACCTGGCACTGTTAGGCACCTCCACAAACACTTAAGTGCACCAAAACTAAAGTGGCTTGAAGTAAGGGACTACAAGACAAATCTGTTCCTACTACTAACAAACCAGATGGGTTGAATAAGACAAAAGTGACAGAGTTTTAGAGTATTATGACATGTTGGTAATCTTTAAATTTAGAAATTCAAAAGCAAACAGAAAATAGTTAATATTCCCCTCCTGTTTTCTTCATGTTGTTTCTTTTGTTTTTCCCCAAACAACACTAAATCAAACCATAAAACTGTTGTTGGAAAAGATTTAGTTTTTTTCCTTCTGTGGATTTCATTAGCACATTCTTCTGTGTTTCCTGGTTTGGGTGGAAGCAGAGGTGCCAAAGTACTGAAACGAAATATGTGATCTCCAGTGATGGAAAGCTCTGTGGACAGCTTACAAATGTCTCCATAATTTATCATTTATCTATATCAGCATCATTACAGATAACCCCAGAATCACTGACTGAAATTCTTCAGCAATGAGAAGAGCATTTTTGAAACAGTTCTTCCCATCATTGAGAGTACTTTGATGCCATCAACGATAAGACTTGAGGCCAGCAAGTGTCTCATGACAGAGCGCGCCATAAATCCTTGGCACAACACAGTGCACATCTCTCACTGCTGTTTCTCATACTTCCATATTTGTATTTTAGCTTCTGCATGATGAATGTAGATGTCTAATTTCAGAAATGACTACACTGCAGAGGTTAAAGGAAAGCGTCTGACACTGCTGCTTCTGAAGTACAGTCCCTTACCATTTGGCCTCTCTCTTCAACCACGGGGACAGCAAGGAGTGGATGGACTGAGTAATTTTTCTGTCCAATGGAAAAGCAGCTAAAGAATTCCTTTTTTTTTTTTTTTTCCCCTCCCCCATCTCCATCAAGATCATCTTTTTCTTTTCCTCCGACCACAAAGACAGGGAAACTCCCTTCTGAGTAGGGGAGAAGCAGTCCTCACAGAAACCCTGCTCGGCCCAGGGCACGTGTGCTCCAGCCCCTGGAAGTGGCTCAGAGGCACTGTTCATGGGTATGGAGTCCAAGAAGGACTTGGGCTGTAAAGAAACAAGATGACTTAAAACTCCTAAAGCAAATAATCAAAGATACATTGCCAGACATCATACAGGAGCTTTAGCATCCACTAGTGCTTAAAGCATTTCTTTCTTCACAGCTAATACTGTAACTGCACTTGAAACAGGCAGAGTCCAATCCCACCTTGCTTTCATGCACAAGACTTCTGCACCCAGAATAGTTCAGGGCCAGTAAGCTTATCAGATCTGAACCATATTATCTAAAACTCTTTGAAACCAACCCTGCTGATGTCTTGAACAACCATCAACAATTCTGCTCATAGCAAGAAAAATAGCTGCATCCCTGCCCTCGCAGCAACCGAGTCCCCAGTTCAAACGTTCAAGCTCTGCTGGGCTGGTTAAGGCAATGTTTATAGCTCAGCGGTACAGAGGAAACCTTACACAACGCTTTGTGCTGTCAAAGCAAAGTGTGATCGTTCCAGACTGTGCACTGATATTACTAAAATAGAAATTAAGGCCAAAAATGCACTTTTACACTGAGCTGCTTGGATTAGATTGTGATGAACAAAAAGGATAAGAAACACTGTTTGCTTATCTTAATCACATTTACAAACCCAGGCCTTTGTATTATCCTCCCACACAACAGGCATTTCAAGTGACAGTAGGAATTCCTCCGTGGCTTCAACTGGATTTTTCTGTCAACACAATCTCCCTTCAAATTTTTTTTTTTTTTTTTAAATCTCCTGTTTTTACAACTTTTAAAGAAATATTACAAGCTCATTATTTCCCCCTCCCAAACAAACCCAGCAGAAAATACAAATTTCAATACCACAAAAAATAAAGCAGGACAACTTACAGCAGTGCCAAATAACACTCGCCCTCATTGGAGGTCAGTGGGGCAAAGTGATGGGAACTGTTTGTAACTGCAGGTTGGCAAGCTACCACTGTGGCAGTTATGTGGTCTCTAATTATGCACTTCGCTCTAATTTGGTATTGAGATTTTGCAAGAAGTGGAAAAGACATAAAGCTCTACAAGGTCCCAGAGTGTCTATTTGTATGTGCTCAAATAAGCCTGTAAATAATTTGCTTCCAAATTCCAAAACTTCATCTCAGTAAAATCTGTGAAATATTGGTGCATGCAATTAAACTGTTCGGTGAATTGTTCCAGATGAGTATCAATATATCCCATTCGTATCTCATCTAGAAGTCCATATAGCACGCAAAAAAAAAACAATGCAAAAAGTCAATCCTGCACTACTGTTCATGCTGTACTTAACAGACTATAAAAGAGTTACAAAAGAGGAGTTGCATTGCTCCCGATTTTATCACGAGCCCTCCAATATCCAGTATCTTCCCTGAAGCCTGACTACCAATGTGAAGTTAAAAGGACAGATCCTCAAGGCTTCAAGTACCAAGCACAAAGAGCAAACGAATACATACTGTTTATAAATCTCATTATTTTTAATGGTGTCTTCCAGCGTTCGTGAGCCTAGTCCACACTTTTTGCGAGCCTGAGGTTCACAATCTTGCGCAGGGCTTCCAGCTATCTACGTGAAGTGATCCCTGTTGTCTGCCATAAATGTGAAACCTTGCAGAGCTAAACAGAGCTTTGGGTCAGGTTTTATCTTTTTTTACTGATACAAATATGGAAACCAGAGGTTCAGTTTAGGCAAGTTTACAGCTGTGAGCAGAGGACATACACAGACATTTTTGAAGCTTTCTATTATAGAACGCCTGATTGATTCTGTTACTACTTTTATTGCCCTGTTACCAAGATAACAATTGATGCTAACCTGGGTTCTTCCTAACCAGACGTACTGCCTGAAGCCCACCTGAAACACTTCTCTGGGAGGAGACTTCATCAGTGAAGAGTTCAAATTGCCAAACTAAGATTTTGATTTCTGTATTAAAGACATGACTATACATACACTATACTCATATATGTTTCAAAACATTTACCTCCACATTCCCAAAGTTTCAGATCATTGGGTTTTGTTCCTCTGATGCAACACTGGAATAAGGAGCAAAAGGAATTTTTGCTCCTTATTCTTGTTTCTGAAAGATGTCTCTGTAGGTCTGTTTAGGAATTTTGGTGAGAAGGATTAGCAAAACCAGGACAGACGAATGCGGCAACATTTAAAAACATCTGCCTCTACAGCAGAAAAAAAAATCAGGACTTCTGTGCTATTCGAGAACAAAAAAATATATAGAGAAATATTTTATATCTTACAAAATTCTACTATTTTAGAAAAAAATAACATTATCACGCTGGAATGAACTGTTAGCACCAGAACATGCACACATAGAAAGGAAAAGGCCAACTGAAGTTTCCTCTCTCTGCCTCCAACTTCTCACAGGAAGTAACTCCCAGCAGTGGGTACTGCAAGGGGGATTTTTGAGTGGGACAGGGAAATGGAAAGCATGATTTCTGTGCCTTTTTAATAACAGCTCTGTGGCCACAGCAACAGTCTCCACATACATATATTCCTACAAAATAGTCAAGTTCTTGGCAGACAGAATTCAGCAAGGCAGCTGTGCGTGTGGCTGCTACCAGCAAGAGCACAGCTCTGCGGCTGTAACTCCACCAAGATTTAATGTTATTTTTACCACACACTGATTGTTTAATATTAGTAATTATGCACATTTCTGAGGTTTCCTTTTTGTATAAAAAAAAGAAAAAAAAAGCATAACAAAACAACACAAACACTTAAGCACCCCACAGCTTTAAACCCCACGACGTGGACAGACCATAAGGGCTTTTATGGCACCCTGGGCGAGATGCATTGTGTAACACTCAGATGTTCTTTGAAAATGAAGGACACTCCTCTCCCGCCGGCCTGCAGAGGCTGTCAGAGGCCTGGATGTATAACAGATGGGATACTTAAAAACAAAAACAACCCAAAAAACACAAACACAAAACCACCACACACCCAAACTACACTCCCTTTAGTTCCTTCCTTCATGTTACTCATAAACCAGCATCTGAAGAACACACAGGTTTCCTGCACAAAGGAAGCTACAGAGTCAAGGAAAGGTTAGCTAGTGAGCATTTAATGGGTAAAATCAGGGAAGATTTCTCATGTATACACACATTAGTTTAAATTTATACATCTGCATTCACTTAGATCATGCTGGTAGAGTTTCCTCCTCAAACCAGTGTTTCTGCTGAATGGGATTCTTTATGTACATTGTACGTCAAAACTTATTCAAGGAAGAAATTCAAGAAAATCTATTAGAGTGGAATAATCACTTAATTTTGTAATCACATAAGCGTTAAATGAGGAATACTCTGTAATGGGGAAAATAAGAGAATTATGTGAGAAGCGGCCAGTGTCATTTCCAGCCAGTGTACTGGAATCTCACTGCCTCTCAGAAATTTATTTTTTAAAGGCTTCATTTGGTCTTGCAGCAATTGCCTCTATTTGTGCTAAATATCCAGCTGAAAATATGGTCTACATTAGCGCATTGCAAAGAGGGTCTTGCAAACGGCTTGTGATCATTACAGTTAAAAGTCTGATGAGTAATGCTGTTCTAAAGTATATGTTGTTCCCTTTGCCTCCTTCTTGCTTTATTTTAAGACAGATATATACTTAAAATAGTTTTAAAATACAGAGATTATTATCCAATCTAAGAGATTTAATTTAGCATTTATATGGGTTTTTAATGCATGCCAACACTTTCCTTCATTTTAGCATTTGGCAAGTGTTCACTATTCAGAATTCCAAAGGCTGCAGACACACGTCTGATCATTTCAAGATATTTACAGTTGTAGCCAATAAAGAGAGTGCTGATTTTAATTAAACTTCTAATTACTTTCTGAGACAACAACAAGAAGCCACGATTGTATGAATTTGTGACTGGCTCCTTTAAATAATAGCGGATAGGGATTGCCACAAGCATCACTATCCATCACTGCCTAACGGGCGGGTATAAATAAATGCAAAATCATCACGCCCGACAACATCAGTGGCAGTTCAGTAACCCAGCCTGAATGTAAACATCTTTGATTCCAGTAAGTCTCATGCCACCAATACTGTGAAGCAGGATATGGGCTGCAGGAAGAAAATAACTGTTCTGCCAGCCCATCTCCACCTTCAGCAATGGGCTACACCTGTGGCCTGGACCAACACATGTTCTAGCAATTCCTAGGGGGAGTGGGATAATTTGGGAGCAGTCTTTTGCTTCTAGGTCACAAACTCAAGTATAACTCAGGTCTCTTAGGAGTTAAAAGCCCTTTGCCACTTGAAGGTTGTTGTGCTGTACCAGCCTTTTCCAGATGTTTCCAAGTCACCTTCCCTTCTGCTCACTTGTGACAGAGAAGTGTCCCGTGCCATTCACAGATGGGTAGCCAAACCACCTATTGCTTACAGGCGGAACTTGAGCATTTCCACAGCTGCTCCACACGCAATTTGGCAGCTGGAGCCCCAGCAGCAGTTCCTGGTCACACCAGGAGCGGGTGCCCCTGCAGGGCCACTGACGAGGCCCTCGCTGCCCGCTGCAGGATACAGGGAGTGTCAGTGGCCTCAGGCCAGTGCCTGCTGCCCACACGGTCGTGGCACAAAGTCCCTTGTGAGTTCTTGCGGCTCATAAGTTCTCCTGCGGCAGCCTTGGGGCCCCGGCCAGGCCAGGCACCGCACTCGTATGCGGAGGACCGCACTGCACGTAAATAGATGACTTCAGCCTTCAGGGATCTCCAAGCACTAAACTGCTATTTAACACAGCTCACCCGCTCGACCAGTCCATGGCTCACGGACATTGGAGCAGGTGGCTGGCAGGGGCTCTGGCTCCACTTAACCTTCCAAGCGCAGGGAGAGCGGCGCTTACCCGAAACATGAGGATGCCCCACGGGCACTAGCGAGAGCTCCCCCACCGCCCCAGCCGAGGCAAGCAAGCTAACATACCATTTCTTGTTGCTGACTTGCCTTCAAACCATGTGAAGGGCCATTTGCACAGTTTACATATTTACACGTATTAGATCATTCTGTACGATTCTTGGGAGATTTAATTCCTTATTAGTTGTTGCTCCTTTATTTTGGAAAACAACAGCAACTTGAATATATCATTAGTATTTTGTGACAATTAGACAAAACATTACCAAGTCTTTGCCTACAAAACATTTTGAGGTTCCTCAAACAGAACTGTGTGGGCCATATCAAGAGACAGCCTTTTTATGGGGTTCTTTATGGCATGGGAACTGTTAGCCTATCTATAAATGCTTACCAAACTACCCCAATATAAATTGCCTCAGTGCAGAACTGTAAATAGATTCCGTCTAGTGTGTGGACACACAGCACCAGATATAAGCTCTTCACTCTCAGCTAATGATAATGTTTATCTATTGGGAAGCTTTTCCTCCCAAAGATACTTACACAGTTATAACCAAAAGCCACTTTGCAAAATGACCTGCCAGACACTAGCACTGGTGGGACATTTTAGTTGCGATTATGCAATTATTTCAGACAAGGAAAGCCTTGACTAACTGAAGGCTGCAGGAATGGGCTTTTATGGCTCACTGTGACTGGTGATAATGGTACCACTCACATTTAGAAACGACCAAAACTTCCCAACTCCTTCACTTGCTGAAACACTCCTTTGTTCCACTAAAACAGCCCTACGTCCTTTGGCTGTATTTTCCATAGACTGCAGTCTGGTTCAACACCCAGAGTTTGCGCGAGTGCTCCTGTATCTGGTTTCACAGAGATCATGCAAAGCTTCACACTAACCCTGCTGGACTTGCTGCACTCTGCTTTGAGCACCCCTGTGCCCAAGACACTGCTTGCAAAGATCTGCAGGCTTTGAAAACACCTCTCCATTAAGGGAGATGCTGAAAATTCCCACTATATTGATATCGACAACTCAAGATAGTAAGAGCCACTCCAGTAGTGATACTTCCTCAGGAACTGGAGGCTTCCCATAAAGTAAAATAAAACAAAGGATTATGTTCGCACTTAGAGGAGTATCAAGACCCCCTTCACTGTCATGGTACCTGCCAACGCATGGGCTGCCTCACAGAGAACATGGGGGCCCTAGTTCTAGCACTCTCACACACAAAGAATCTGTTTTTAAACTCAGGGTGGGCATGGGGAAGCAGTGGGGAATGGAACAAATGAGGGAAGAAACCCTTTGAGGAGGGGAAAAAGAGTCATTATAACCCTTAGAAGGGGAGAAAGAGGGCCTGATGAATAAAAAATGCTCATCTAGTGCTCACAAGGAGCAAAGGTGTTATTCCTAAGCTCAAGACTTACTGCTTTCCATAAAATTTTTCCTTTTTTGCCAAGTTCTGCCTGCAGTTAAATCCCCCCTGCAGTTAAATCCCCCTCAGCCCTAGCGACATCAACAAGTTTACACGAGTTTAACTCAGAACAGGATTTTTCCCCTACTGATAATGTCTCTGCTCAAGTAACAAAATGAAACAATGCTCTGCCCCAACCCAGGAGAGCCTTGGGGAGCAGCGCTGCAGATCCTGCACTTGTTCTGCCCATGAAACTTGATTTAAATGGTGGCTTCACGGGTAGAATATACCAGGAGTTGGCCACAGGAATCTCAGCAAAAGACCACAGAGGAGAATGCTGCTCTCAATCTTCAGCTCAGATTGGATATGTATCAAATCAATATTACACTGTTACATTCCAGAGAAGTTAAATTAGTATAAATTAGAATACGTCAAATGCCGTTCAGCTGCACGTAGAATGTAATAAACCCCAGGCTCATTGGTAATCTATCATGCAGACTTCAATTTTGAAATATTAAATTGAAAACACCTTTGATGATACTTCACCTACAACCGTCTCCAAACTTAATCAATTCGCTAATGAATTTTTTAGACTGTATGCTGTGTCATCTTATGCTTTGACAATTATTCATATTTTATGCTTCTAAAATACTGGCGTACACAAGTGCTTCCACGTAAATCCCAGGTAATCCAATGAGAATACTTTTACCAAGTGCAACGGGCTCCCAGGCAAAGCTTGAACAACTACAGCTTTCAAGCAGCATTAAGTAGATACCTGCTTTATTTCTGTATTTTCATGGAATATTGCCAAGTTCCCTTTTATACCTGCAACATTTGTAGTGAGATCATTTTGATATCTTTGTATCTGAAAGAAATAATGAATCAGGTATTTGTATGTCCTGGAGTAATACACAGGCACATTCCAGTTCTGTCTAGGAATCCCACTCCTGGAGAAAAAGAAAAACTCATGACCATCCATTACAGTTTCTGACTACCAGGGATGGGTAGCAGCTCTTTTATTTCCACTGTGAGCATTCTTCTCTGCCTTAAATGAATTTTTTATATTTAGTTCCCTCAGGATCCTTTCACTTAACCTTAGTGGGGCCATGTCATTATGTCAAAAATGCAAACGTTTTGGCAGATCATAAAATGTCATCTAACTCCACCATAAAAAAAAGAACTACCAGCACACAGAGATTAAAGTGATCAGACCAACCTCCACTGCAGTTCAAATTAACGGACAAGTTCCACCTAGGGATTAGAATTTACCGTATTTCCTAATTGGTTTAGAAGCTACATCATGTTGAAATTGAAACCCTATGTGTTAGGGATGAACTTCTACATACATCCTCATGCTCTCAGAGGTAATGTACAACAGTTTTATGCCAGCACCAATGCCAAGCAAACATATATAACTTTACGATTATACCAAAAATATTAAAGCAATAAGAGGAGCATTAATTATTTAACCTTTCCATCTGAAATTACTCTGTGGAGGATATCATGGGTTTGGGATTCCTCAGCTGTGGAGATGGATCATCTTATAGATCACAAAGGGACATATTTTTCTTTCCCTGTCAATACAAGACCAAACAACAGCTACACCAATACAATCCTGCTACACAGAAACAGGGAGATGCGCTACAGAAATTCAAGGCCCTTGGTTCTTACAGCTGCTGACGGAACAATTTTGCCCACTGCTTCTGATATTTCCATATCCCAAGATCTAAGCATATACTTTCCATCTAAAAAGGCTTATTTCAGATATAAGTTATCAGGAACATAGAGAAGCGAAGTCTCTGGAAGAGACATGCTGTGAAAGCTTTTGATGCTATGGACCACCACGAGTCCTGTAAACAAATACCTAGAAATCCTAAGGTGTTCATCACAGGTGCAACAGAAAAATCATCTCATTTTCCAGCTCCACACAAGATAGCAGTTACTTCTACCACATAATAGGCACCTTAAGCCACAGTGGCATTGAAGGTTTTTAAAGCCTCTGACATTCTGAATGAGGCAAGAAAGCGTAACTACCACACCAAATACAGAACAGCAGGGCACAGGCCTCAGAGGCAGTTAATAACCAAGCACTCCCACAGACCGGAGCACCAAGAGTGCAGGATGTCTTAGCAGCAAGAACGAGGAACTGGGAGAGACTCAGCACATCTCTGGGAAGCGACATCGCTTCTTGTAGAAGGACATTATCACAAAAGAAATGAGGCCGCGCACGTCATTTTGAAAATAAAAATGTCTCTTTTTTTTTTTTTTCCTTCTCTCTCCAAACAGGTGAGAACACTGTGGCTCATGCTACTTTACGGTCTGAATATTAAATTGCACGTTATCATTTGTATTTCAGAAACACTCACACATACGGATTGGCTGTAGGGTGCATTGTTCTGGAAAGCCCAAAGCCTGAATAATGCAACAAAAGGATAAATGAAAGCTGAGGCAGAAAATGGAGAGCGGTGACACAAAGTTTAAGAGATTGGCCCACCATCCAACAATGCATTTGTGGCAAGGACAACAACCAAAAGCAGATTTTCTAGCATGTATTATAAACACATTATGACTCTTCCTCCAGAATCTTACATCTCTACTTTAACTGACAAAATAAGTTAGAGTTTATGCCAAGTTGCAATGGCTGGAGAAAAAATAGTGGTCCCTAGTCGCTACAAAAGTTTATGTGACAAATCTGACAGGACTAAGTGGTTTATTTTTCAAGATGTCAATAGCTTTCTTGCTTACTCCCTTGTCTTTCTGATCTTTAACACCTCCTAAATCTTATGCAAGGGCTGGTTGAGTTCTTTATCATTATTTGCATTCAAGACTGCTTATCCAAACAGTATTTTGGGTTAACATGCAATTTGGATTAGACTAGCATTCCAAATCTAACATTTATCTTGCTTATTTTAAGCTAACTGCCCCACAGGCTCCAAAACACCAGTTTGGAAACTACTTTGAGCGCAATATAATGAGACCCCCATAATTAATCAGGAAGTTTTAAAGGAAGATCCAATTTAGGCCCTGATTCAGCAAACAAATAATATTTAAGCATGAGCAACACTATGGAAAACATGCAAAGCAGTTACACAAATCACACAACACTAAGTGTGCACCGAGAGCACCTCACTGAAACAGGGCCTAATTTAAAAGTCTCATGTTCTCCTTAATGGAGTGCACTTCAAATGCCTAGCGTGTTGTGGTTTCCTTTTCTCTGCTAGGGTAAATGGTCTGTACACAGGGCCAAGAGCCAGGAATTCTTGCTTTCTTAATCTCATTTTGAAACTGTCTTTCTGTGTTTTGGACGACTCAACCAACATGACTGCATCACAGATTATCACTTGAGAAATGCATACAAAGCTTCTACTCAGCAACCTCATTTACAGAGCTACAATTAGGATCAGTTATTTATTGAAAAATTCTGGTAACTCCCTAATAAAGTTTCCTAATACACTTATAATAGATTGCTTTCTACTATTTCTACTATTCTTGTTCTTTTGAAAAATTTTTACAGTCATCCAGAATTGATCTCTTTATAAAATGCATGATTTTTCCAAAGTTACACACAGTCTGTGTATAGCCATGGTGTCCCCATCTGTGGGCTTTGGTTTTTTTTTTTTTTTTTTTCTTTTTTCTTTTGTCATGTATCTTTTTAGTAATGACAGCCAGGAGGAAAATAATTTAGAAGATTCCTTCCCATGGCAAAGATTTAGCACAGTGCTTCAAGACCCTGAACAGAGGGAGTGGTACCAGTGAGACACGGGCTTGCGGGCGGCTGGTCCTCACGGACAGAGCTTGGTGCAACCTCGCAGCATTTCCAGCACGTCACCTGCCCCTCCTGCTGCCGCTCACCAGAAACTCAGCACCTTGGCTTGTGAAGCCTAGCCCCTCACTTAATATCCTTAACATCACTAACAACTATTATACTTGACAAATTTGCAAAAATAAAACCCAACAAGTCCTTGGGGAGATTTGACTTACAGTTTGAGTGTAACACTGTACTTCTTTCTCAGTTGGGCAATTCTTCTGACACTACTTATTTCCACAACTTTAATGGAAAGTCTTGGAATAATGGCTTAACTGAACGCTATGCGTGTAGCAGTGGGGATATTGCAAGAAAAGGAGAAAGGAAAACAAGTAAAGATGATGATACGTGCTTCTTTCTATTTATATACACTGCTGCTGCCTTTGATGGAGTGTTTCGGAAACTAATGGTCACTTACCGATAATTATAAAATAAGGGAACAGAAGCAGAAACAAGCAGCAGAAACTGATGACATAATGAGATTTCTGAAGAAGAATCTGATATATAGGATGAAGCTCAGATAAAATACAGAAATGCGATCATTTTTCACCTAAGCAAATGGCAAAGCGGGATGTTCACATGAGACCAGGCATTGGACTACATGCTAAAAGCAAGGGAAATATGGGCAATAGGGCAACAGAAAAGCAAGTATGGCTCATGTTAAATAGAGACATTTCTCTCCAGTAAAGCCCTGTTTTCTCTCTCCTATTCTAGGCAACAACATACTGAAAACATTCAGCAATTTTTCTTGATAATAGATATAAACATTCCTTACTTGATCAACCACTACAGTGCATCTGATAACTGAAGGGTATAATTACAGGTTTTGAGATAAGACACAGCTTTCTTATTAATCAGGGCTTAGATATTTCCAAAGAGTATTTTTCACAGAAAGAGTAGAGCATTTGTTTCTTACATATTCTCCGACTGGCAAAAATGGACAGGTCCTGAACAGGTAAAGGACAACTACCATTGGTACTTCTATGCCCAGAAAACAGTTGCACCTCCACAGGTAGCGGCCAGCTCGCATTTATTTGGATGCGAGAGCTGGGAACAGCAGCTCATGCAAGCTCCTCTGTGTGAAGTGAGGGGGGGAACATCTTCCACCTGACGGCCGTACTTCCTCAGCCAGCCACAATTTCATTTATGACTAAGCAAGCAGGTACAGCCTGGCAAACATAAGCAGCTCCATAACAGCTACATCTGCTTTTATTTTTGCCTGGTTTGTCAAATAACGAGTGGCATTAAAACAGAGAACGTTTGTCACGAGAGTTTGGAACAAAAACTGATCGGCTGCAGCAGTAGCCGGCTCCAGATCTTCCAGGCCACCAGTGCGAGCGCTCACAGACTGAGCTCACACCTATGTGGCCGGTGAAGCCCACCACCTGTGAAAGCTTGCACGGTTTAACCAAGATCAGAAAACCACCCTGCGTGGCTAGTCACCAGCATCACTACTGTGATTCTGCTTATTTCTATTTTCAGAGCTTAACCTTTAGGATCGTGACAGAAGAATCTCCCAAAGTTCAAGGCGGTTCGTGAACACACCCAATGCCAGAAGAGGCTTGGCCTTGCAACCCCACACTCTATGCAGCAAGTACGACCAGGAACTGCCACAGCTCACTTCCCCTTGACCCTAAGTGGGGAAAACCACCAAACTGTGAGCCCCCCCCACCCCAACCACTTTCAGGCCCAGATCTCCCGGGTCCAAGACAGAGGTTTTTAAATGAGCAAAGCTTCTTCTGCTTGTCTAACTTTTAAGCAATGATACCAAGACCTGACCTGTTCTGCAGTGAAAGGCGTTGTCTGCTCAGGTTGAGAGTAGTTTACGTAACCAAAAGCAGTATTTCTTTTTCCTTTTTTTTAATAAAAAGAAAACAGCACTCTCGTCTTACCTCACTGAATCAGACCCAAAACCCAACATTCTTCAAAGTGAACGTTTAAAAAGAATTTTTTCATATTTTTAACTCACCACAGCTTATCCTCCTTTATAAGCAATTTTAATTACATTTAAGTTTTAAATTTATTTCCACAAGATGCATAAAATATTATGCTTCATTTAGATTGTGTCACTGGAAGCATTTCATTACCTGATAAAATCCCCACCAGTCTGTCTAGCCTCGGGCTAGAAGTGACTGGAATGACATCTCTGGATTTTTAGTTGAAGAATTATACGCAGCTCCAGCCTCTTGTGGCAAGTGCCCTCCAGGAGGAGATGACACAGCAGGCATTGGGGATGAAGGAAAGTTGGTGTGATTGGAGGCAAGAGACTAACGACAGCCAAAGTTGCTCTGAATTTCATAGATGCAGGAAAGACCTGAACTAGAACCATGTTGAGCCTAAAAGGAAAAGCAACCATCTGCTATGTCTGATAGGACTCTACCAGAGTCAACAATTCTTAAGAATATAAAGCTTCAGATAAATCACTGAACATTTTGGTAACATAGCCAGCTGCAGAAGGACAGTTAAGGCAATTGCACTAAAACATCTAGAGAGCGACTGTGGGTGCACAGGAAGCGCCCTATTACCAGGCTTTCCCTGGGCTCCTGCAAGCAACTGCATGTTACCACCACACGAGCAGGATCAGCCAGGTTGTATTCCCTGCTTTTGGGTATATGTATTTCAGCACGTAAAAACACCTCCTTCACTCTGCACTGATACTGCTTTTGAGTGGGATTATTCAGCAGCCAAATTATACGCTAAGGAAGATCACCTCCATTTTGATAATTGCCTTATGAATGCATAACATGGCAGCATGGGGATTTGTATTCCCAGGAACGTCTGCTATCAGGCATCCGTCGTTAGTCTGCTGTGTACGTGGCCCACCAGTTGATAAAAAAACAGACACAAAGCGTGCTTGGAAGGTAAATTGGCTAGAATTAAATTCCCCTATATTAGTACCAAGGTTTCAGTGGGTAGATCCTGACCCAGCTGCACATTTTAGGCACGACCCTGTGTTGCCTGCAATACAGAGAGCCCTTCCCAGAAAAAAAGCAGGAGAGGTCAGGTCTCAGCACAGTTCTCACCCATCTGGCAGAGAGCGCACCCTGAACCCTGCTGGGGAGCACGCAGCCCTCACTGCTCTTGCTAACACCACTGCTCAAAGCAAATGGACCTTTTAGAGAGAGACTGCTTAGGCAAGATTGAGAAAACCTACGATAAAAACCTTACTTAAGCCTTGCAAATTACTTCTCTCCATAGAGTGTATAAGTAGCCAGGATCTGGTATCCTGGAAGTGGAAAAGAGCAATTGCTCATCCCTCTCTTAACCTCAGATACCAGAGTAATTGCAGTGACTCAGACACTTACAGTAAGCTGTCTGCGTAGGGGCTGATATCCTCTCTGCTCTTTTCCAAACATAGAAACCACTTGAGCGGGAGCTGTGCTGATGTGTGCTTGGATGTCCCTGTGAGAGCTGGAGGTGGAGTGACTGAACGGGGGATGTTAGGTGCCTGCTCTTTTCTTGGCTGCGGAGGCAGAGCACAGCCCATCCCGTGGCTGCCAGGCAAGCTGCATGAGGATGGGAAGTGTTACAGGAGAAGCCAGAGGCAAAATACGTTATATCTAGAGGAACATGAAGAAGGGGGAGCTTCAGAAGGGCACTAATCCTTTCAGAGCCACAGCGATAAGTATCCCTGGTTAGCGGAAAAGAAATGGTATGCAGGGCAAGCAGGCACTAAAGTGTAAGCAGGGGCATCTCCTTGAGAGTGATGGCACAGGTCAAGAATGCACTTCTGAAGAAATCTCCCCTCGTCCTCATTTGCTGTGTTTTGATGTGCACTGCACAGCAGTCTTTGGGCACCCAAAATGAAACCTTCTGGATGAAAGTCTGGGTGCAGGTGCACCCCTGCCGCAAACAGGGAAGTGGGACCTCTCTGGAGCCAGCCCAGAGCCAGCAGAAACTGAGCGCAAGGACAGCAGGTCCTCCACGCTGGCTGCTTCACAACACAGATCCACTGCCTCTTGCACAGAACTCCACATCACTGTGGATGTGGCAACATGCATTAACTGAGAACTGAGAACACTTCTGAATATCCTGAGCTACAAAAACATAAAATACTCCAGTTCATAATCCTAAAACACAACTCAGATTTGCAAAAAAGTAATCTTCCCCCACTCCTAGTAAATAATTTCTGAAGTTTCTTTTACAATATTAATTAGAATTTCTCCTGCATTTTGTTATTACTGTACAAGGCATGCAGCCATCTCAGGGGTTACGGCACAGAATTGCACACAGCAGCGTACCTCGGCTCCTCTGCAGTTTGCTGCCTCTCGCTCTGTCACATGCTTTTCTCATGGTCTCGTTGGCAACTTCGGAAAGCGCCATCTTCCCTGATGACCTCAACCTTCCTGCAACTGGAACATTTCCACCAGGAGTGAGGCCGATCACTCCTATTCTACTCATTCCACTACACAGAAACTTGCATTCAAGCCATACTCAGGCAAATCATAAGTCTCCACATGTGGGCCTAATTTACAGCCTTTCTGCAACTCCATTCCTGAATCTGGCTCATCTGCTCCATAAGAAGGTCAAGATTATTACTGCAGGTAACCATAGCTCAGATTTACAAATTGGCAAAGAAATGATAAGCCAGAAGAGGCAGTAACAGTCAAGAACCAGATATAGATCCCATAAAACTAGCACTAGGCCAAATTTCTCAGACCAAAAAATCCTTCAGCAGATGCCTCCTAAGTATTTTTTTAGAAATCAGAATTTGAAAACCATTATACAGATCAGCAACCAAAAGATAACATCATTGAAAGTCCAAACCATGGGTTTTTTTTTTTTTCTTTCTTCTATAAATAAGGACAACTATATTCTGTTCCCAGTTATAGATATAAGGATCACTGCTCTAGAAGCAGCCAGCCAAGACTCACATTCACAAAACAGGGAATAGAGGAAAAAAAAAAAAAATATATATATATATACACACACACACACACACACACACACATATATATTTCAAGTTCATTTTATTTCTGTGGCTGAACCTTTTGTTTCTGGGCCCAAAGAGCTACGATACTACCCTAGCTGCCTTAGGACAGGAAGGAAATACAAGAGGATTTTTCTTCTTTCCCAGCCTACTGCAAAAACAGAAAGGGGGCCTGAATAAGTTAGAAAATGTAGGGGGCAGCTGGCTTGCAGATGAAGATGGAGATAAATCACCCTAGAGATGAGAAGGTACAGAGCAGTCAGTAAGTTTCCACTTTCTTGCGCCGCATCCCTTCATTCCTGAATGCTCCATTCTTGAATACTCAAAAATCCCATCAGGAAATTAGCATCAAGTAAATATCACAGACAGGAGTGGAAGTGAATAAGGGGAGAACAGGTGAATCACAATGCCCAGAGATGAAAGCATCTCAATCACTTTCATCAGAATTACACAAACTTCACTGAATTGGCACCAGGCCACTGGAACAAGCTCCGAGAATTATCTGAACAACAAATCGTTAATTCTACAATTTTGCCTTTTATTTGGTCCAATCAACTGTTTGCCAACAGATTTTGACTTCCTCACTCACAGAAAAAGATAAGGACATATTGGAGGGAGGCCAGAAGAGCAGTGCAGAAGTCCAAAACATGTAAGCTGTTGATAGATTTCAAAGGAACCAGTGTTATAAGAGGATCTCAAAAGGCCACATTGAGGGTTTTCAAACAATTATTTAAAGGACGGCTTCAAAATTGTGAATTCTTGCTTAAACTGCTGCAAAAGGGATAATGTCTTGGGGAAAATCTTTTAAAATTGAGCACAGTGAAGCACCAAAACAGACTTCACAGCAAGGGTGATGGAAGCTCTTTGCAGGAGCTTTTTATAAACAGGTTAGGCAGACATCTGCCAGATGCAACACAAGTGTCCTTGTTCCCATCCTGAAGTAGGGAATAGACTGAGTGGCCTATGAGTTGCCTTGGAAACAACCTGCCAACAGCTTTTGTAACAATTTTTAAAAATGTGGTATGTCAAAGCTGAACAACACACCACACTAGTGCCTCATGTCCAAGGCACTTGGCTTTTGTATACCTTTGACTGACATAAAATGCCAGTCTGCTCCTATGTAATGTTAAGTTGTGAAACCTCAAACACCTGACAACAGAGTTGTGACATAACTGAACCACAGCTGGAGGATCCCAGGAGTTTTTTAATCAATACCCAAGTTCCTCTTAAAATATCCTAATAATTCATTTTGCAACACTAGTAACAAATGGTTTAAACATGGAAAGGGTCATTTTAGGTAACTCTCCAAAGGGTAGTAGCCTCTGTTACCTGAGAAATACCCATTACAGATATCCTTTAAACTTGGTAATGAGCCATATTTAATAGGCTTTTTTTTTTTTCCTTCCTCCTCCTCTTGCAAGTAAATTTGAAACAGATTCTCCAAGCAATGAAACAAAGTTAGCAAGCTAGAGTTTCACCATGTGGCTCAGCGCCTGCATCAGGAGTATGGGGGGTGCTCAGTACCCTGGTCCTGTCCCAGGCATTTGGCAGAGAGTCACTATTCTGCTTTTATTGCCACATGATGCTTTAATATTCATAAGATTTAAATGTTTCCTGTTCCTTGCCCAACTATTTATCATTTTCTGATTGAAAATCTGACAGGAAGACTTAAACAAGGAAGCAGTTATTGTAGGCATCTCGGTTTCAGGAACCAGCCAGAGACAACAGATACATGAACCTGAATTACATGTTACTCATTCTAACACTTCAATCTCAAGCTAAATCTAACTGGAGGCTAAGTTTAACTACAGACTTGAATAAAAACATCAGGGGATAGTTCTGGACAGAACAGTATAGCATTGTCTCTAGCATGATCTATAATCTGCTTTCCTCCTAGCTATCCCTCGGGCACAGTAAAGACCTAATAGTATTTTACTGAATTTTGCAGCTCAGATTATCCTATGTTCAGTCAACCTTTGCTCTTCTAGATTTCCCAGTTTGCAAAATTAATTATAATGAATTGGCCAGCATGTATAAGGACTACTGCTCTTCACCATATTGAAAACGACTGCACAAATATGTACTACAGGTCAGCTATAGGTTAATAGGAAAAGATGAATTTTGGTAGTGACAAACCTGAGCTTTTGAAACTGGACAGTAACGCTCCATCCTTGCTACCCTTTTGGGATCATTACCTTCTACTGCAGTCTAGGGACTTTTTTTTTTTTTAAAGCTATATTTATCTACTATATTTTCCACATTATGGCTGCAGAAATACAGATACTCCCAAGTATCCAAAAAATATATATCTTTTACCATCTGCTTAGTAAAAAGGATCAGATTAGAGCTAGTTTTGAAATAGATGTGCATTAAATTTATGAACTGATTCTAAAAGGCAAATTTGGAGGCAAAAATTTATGATGAAAAATAATGCCATCGTATGAATAAATACAGTAAAGCAACAGAGTGAAAAGGACTGGCATTTAGCCTTGCAGCAACACTTAATTATTTCTGTATAGAACAAGGTCTTCCCCAATGTATTTTTGTCCCCCTCACGCAGAGTATAATTCCTGCAGGACAGGGAGNTTTTTTTTTTTTTTGTCCCACAGAAAACAACTATTTGAAACTCAGATTAAACAGGATGCACAGGAACCTACTCACTTTTCCCCAGCGGTGACAAAAATAGCTTTTCGAAGCAAGCACACGGAAAATAAACACGAGCTGCTTCAATAAAAGAGAAAGTTACATTTCATAACTCTTCTTTATGCAAGGAAGTATTTTAAAGAGAATATTACACCAGGCAGGACTAGAGACAAAGCAGGGGAAGTCCCATGGCAGCCACACAATAAACGGCAGCACTATTAACATTAGGTCACAACCTCCATGTCCCGGCTCTTTTGTGAGCTTGGAGCCTGGTGCGCTCAGAGTTGCCAACAGCTGTTCCAGGGCAGCACATGGGGAAGACAAAAGCAGCAGCCACCAAGGGGTTAAAACATCGATTAATTTTTTCTTCTTTGCTGTGAGCAGTATCCCCTCGACCTTGTCTTTATCTTCCTGCCATCTCCTCTAGCCCTGGCCAAGCACACAGAAGGGTGATGTGAGTCACTGCAATCAATGTAAACATGCCAGCTCGCATTCATTTTTGGTATAAAATAGCTGCCCTATCTTGCATTTCTTTTTAAATGGTCACTAGTTTACAGCATGTTGGGGTCAGAAACTCAGCGACCCGACTCATTTAAAGACACCCACACCATCATCTTAGCATCCACAGTGTCTGCTAGTGTATTCTTTTCACTTCTTTAAATACTATTTTTCAATAAAAATAATTTAAAAACAGCATTTGCAAACCCCAGAACTTCAAATTCCTTCATTCAAAGCAGCAAAGTAAAGCAGCAGGATACTTCACACTCTAATAACAAGTTTATCTGAAACAGCAGATGTGTCATAAACATTATCCTTACAATCTTTAAGCAACAAAAACTAACATACTTTAGACTCATGGCTTTTCTCAAGCCACTGGCAATATATTATTTCCAAATACAAACTATTCCCAAAGTCCAAACATCCCATATAATAAAAGATGCAGCTTCCTGGACCATCTTTTGGCTTATTGCCAAAAGCCATAAAACTATCTTCTGATCAGGAGTTCATATTTATTCTTGAGGAGCAATGTGCACTGGATGGTGTCGATAAATAATTCAAAAGGGAAATCCTCTGGCATTATGAAGAGGAAAGTACTCACTCAAATTGGGAAGAGCAAGAACAGCACAGGGAGAGAAGTGTTGTGCTGGAAACTAGTATTTTGTGGTCTCATGATGACATGGCACACAGTAAAACAGCTTCTTGCATCTTCACTGACTGCAGTGGAGCTTAGTGAGGCTTATGCCAAGATGCCTTGGCGGACAGGCATAACAAAAAGTGACACTGCCTGGATTTCTCCAGTTACTAAAGCCAGGTCTGCACCCACTTTTCTTCCATGTGTGCTGATCAGGGACGTGATTTTACTACAACACAATTACACTGCACCAGTTTAAGCCTTACTGTGGACATAGTGGTGTGACTGCAAGGCTCCCTTTCAGCCAGGCACACAGACCTTGCCCAGGGAACAGCCTTCTCTGTACAAACCACCTTTCACACAAATCGCAGCCACGTTAAGGAGCCATGTATTGCCTCAGTAGTCCTGGTGGCTTTATTAGCAATGCATCTTCCCAACAGGCAAGACCTTAGCAAACTACTGTGGGTATCCGACAAACTCCAGAGCCATACAGCTAGCACCACAAAACAGTTTGCAACAGTAATTTGCTGCTGAAATGTTACAGACTGAGGTCCTCATGGCAATGCAGAACATAACGGCAACAAGTACTGACAGCGAAAAGATTTGCTTGAGACAAAACAGGGACAAAAGAAAAAAAAATCCTATCACCTTTGGGTTCAACAGATGTAAACCTGATTGGCTTTCTATTAATATCACACCTTATCATCTTATTCTGGTAAATTCAGGCCCTCTGCTTACGCAACAGTGCTGGCATTAGCACTCCCTCACTGTCCCACACATGCCCAGGACAGGACAAGGTTGGAGACATTGAATTCCTCAGTCATTCACAGCTTCCCAAGTCAGCTGGCCATCAATTCTCCATTCTCTCCCTGGAGTCATAAAAGCTGCACACCCCTTAATAACTATTAACCAACCCTAATCAAATACTCTAGCTGAGTTGGAATGTTGCTATTCAGTTTGGGATGTTTAAACGCAATTACAGGCAGCAAGACTTTTTGACATGACAAATATTTTTTAATAACATTACCAGAATTGTTAGTTCTGTTTTTGCTGTGAAAGCAAACCGAGCAATTCCAGCTGAAAAGTTAACATTTATCCTGCAGTAGGCTAAAAACGACAGACTCTGGCAGCCACACAGCCAAGGAAACTGCTTCCACTAACCAAGGAGTGATGGTGCTTCCAGGGAGGCTCTTCTAAAGCCAACTTTTCTGCAGTTTCCAATAGTGAACCATTATAAAACGTCATGCACTAAGAGTCCCCACTCCACTTGCTTTGTTTGCACCGATTCCTTCCTCTTCTCACACACCCTGCAGCTCAGCTGACTTGCCCCACAGCGGAGCCTTAATGAAAATTGTTTCTTCCAAAAGGGAAACAGAGCAAGTTACTAGAAAAGGGAAATGTCTCATGGGTAAAACGATAGGCTAACACAGAGGACAGAAGGGTCAGAAGGGGGAAGGCGTATGCTAAAACCTTTGCCATCAGGGCCCGCAACAATAGGTTTTTGTTCACTTACGCTCATTGTTTAAATTGTGTTCTACTGCAAGGAGCCTGGGCGCCTTTCAAATGTAAATATTTTACAAGAGAATACCATATGGGAGACACAGCTGCTTGTTTTTATTAGGAAAAAAATGAATCCCTTCATTTTGGAAAGTTGTGGGTTTTTGTTTTTTTTTTTGTTTTTTTTTTTTTTTAAGCCCAACTCAGTTATACGCCAACACTTGAATTGTCTCAATTCAAATTAATCTGTAAGTAGTTGCAGGAAATGTTTGAAGTTAGACTTTTGCAGTTATTTAGCACTTAAAGAGATTGTAAAGGAAATGAAGATTGCAAAATGTTTATGTATCAGTATTTTCCCACACTTGATAAAAAACAAAATGCAGGGACTTCTTACTCATTACTACAGTGACATTCAGTACTTAATATGGCATGATTGCATTTGAATAATAATCAGTGATAACAGTCACAAAATAACACTACCTGGCCTAAAAAAGAGAGACCAGCAAGCAACTCAGGGTAACTTCCCTTCCGACATATCCTTAAAGCTTAACATTTAAGGTTTGCAGAATACACAGGAGAAATCACTGATAGGAAAAATAGCATCTAGATCCAAAACAGTACGAGACACATACACACGTGTACTGGAAAACTGCTGTTCTCTTTATGTCAAAGAAACATGCACACATCTCTTTCCTTTATCCTACTTTTTCTTTTTACCTTTGTACTTCATAAAATAATTTTTAAATAGCTGATAAATGGGCATGATACTGCAAAATACCAAGTCCGAACTGCTCCAACCTGAGCCCTATGCAAACAGGGACTGATATACGTGCCCCTGCAGGGCACACAAGGGACCCTGGCTCCAGGATGCTCTTCTGGAATTAAATGTGTGCGTGAATACCCACTGCCAGACTTGCCTTCCCCAAACCAGCTTAGTCCCCTTTTTGAATCCATTTGTAATCTTGATCCCAGCAACCCAGCAATTTCTGCCCAAAGTTTCCCTCTGCTCAGTTGGATAAGCCAACTGCTGCTGGGGCCCAAACGGGCAACAGAGAGGGAAAGGAAGCATGTAGTTGGGGGAAAACATGCTTTACCTAGAAGTTACAGTTGAGAAAATATTATTTATTTTTATTTAATCAGCTGGAAGGGCCATACAAGCAGGTCTGGATACCAAAGCAGGCACTGGTTGAGGACCAGTTGGTTAGATTCTACCTAAGAAATTAAGGATTAAGTATTTATCTCCCAACAGGGTCTCTGGGATTGTATTTCCCAGCCTCTCCAACAGCAATACAAAGTACTGCCCTACCCCACATGGCCCAAAGCAAAGCAAACGGGTGGTCAAGCAGTGGTACCATCTAGCCATGCTAAAAACATCCTCGTATTAAACTAACAGGAAGCAACCCGCATATGCTACTGTCCATGCAGTAGCGGCAGGGAAAAGCCAGTCCTTGGGAGGTCATCTCTGCTTTTAAGTGGGTTTGTATTTAAAATTTGGCAGTAGTATTTGGCAGAAAGACAAAGTTGAAGATCAGGAAGCTAAGGTATTTCTCAGGGCTGCTTGCAACAGAGGTTACTGATGTTAAAATGCATCCTCCAGGCAAGAGCTGACTTTCCAACACTGTGCCCCAAACCATGTTGTTCTTATAACAAAATCATTCAGGCATCAGTTGCAAGGTAGAAGACTACACTGAAATAGTACTCTCAAACACAGTATCTTTTTCATTTGTATCATTTACCGCCGGGCACCTGAAAAGAAAGGTGGTTTATGTAATAGCCTTACCCAAGCCTAAGAATGTTTTACATTTCTCCTTCAACACAAAATCTTCCTTCTGTAAAGGAAATCCAATGTTTTCTCAAAGCTGGATTGTGCAAATGCAGACATTTCCTCTCTCTGGTCAAAGCACTTTTGTAAGCATAATGGCAGTTATCTGGTTGACCCCATATTCAGACTGAGAAGCACAAACAGTGTTAGTAAGAAACTGGCATCTGTGGAGAGAAGAGGTGCCCCTCTGTCTAGGGACCACAGGCTGGTCTGCAAAAAGAGAGTAACACAGGGACTCACTAAATTTAGTGCTTGTAGAGTGACACAGGATTTTATAAACCCTTTTCTCCTACCAGTGTGAAGGGGTTGCACATTTTAAGGCCTTGTTCGGCCTTAATGCAGCACACGATAGATTGAGCAGAGATGCAGTCCTCCTTAATCACAGGAACCAACTACATTTGCATGTCAACCTACTTCACTGAGCATGTTTAGTTATTATTTCCCATTAAAGACATAAGATGGGATGTCAGCTCCAGCTCAACGCATGCTTCCAGCAGTTTGAGAGATTATATTAAAAGAGTGTTTATAAGGATTGAAAATGGCTTAACTACAGAGAATAGGGAGATTGGCTAAAGTTTCTCAACTTGATTTTCGCCTCCTGTCAATATGAAACACCACTTCTGTGGAGGATTTCTGACAGCAAGTACAGTTTCCCCACTCTGCTCATGAAGGAGGTAGGCTGATATTTTCAAGACAGACTGGGAAAAGTAAAAATAGTGTTTAGCCCTTATTGAAAATAAAGGGAGATGAACAGCCTTAAGGAACTTCTGAAAATCCCAGTGAGAATCTGTTCCTTATAATGTGCATTGCAGGAGCTTTATGCAACCTGACATAGAGGAGCTGCTCCTGAAGGCATGCTCATATCCAGCACCCGGTTGGCACAGTAGCCCCGATGGGCCAGCACGACATGTTAGGCTGCCCAGGCTCTTTTGTCAGAGACAATCAGCTCCAGCAGCTCCAAGACTGTGGCAAAACTAATTTAAAAGAATAGACTCAAATAAGGACAGAGGGGTACCATATGTTCCCTTCTTAAATAAAAACCTGCTGAGAAGCAGCATGCAGACGCACAGCACAATAACTACTTTGTCCTTCAAGTTGGCTTCTCTCAAATGACAGCCTGTGCCTAACTTCTCCTGAGCTTGTCCCAGACCGGCCAGCAAAGTCTTAGCCAAAATGCCTCAGAGCAGCAGAAAGACTTGCTAGTTTTTGATGCTTTATAACACTACTATTCCTCCCCACGTTCCGTATGCCTCGTATATTTAAGATGTGAAGTTCCTCCCAGCAAGTGAGGATTACCTCTCATCTCCACATGATGGAATAGCAGTTAACACTTTGGGACTCTGGACTTGACTGTTGCCACAATAGCAGCAACACGATGGTGTTTGATACTGCCTCATCGCTGCTCATTTTGGATAGGACTCCCTCTCTTACAAAACATATTTTTAATAGTACTTATGACATACTTTTGAGGACTAGCTGGAAGTAATAGTTCAGATTTACATTAATAATGCTGCAAAACGAACCCAGGATATATCCAGTGTAATTGGTTCAAAGTCAACTAAGCTACAGCAGAGAAGAAATTGTTCCCATGAATCCAAGGTTTTACATAGGCCATTGCCCAAGTATCACTCAGCTTGAAGTAAGCAATCAAAGAAGCTATTCAGAAAAAAGAAAAATACACTGTGCATTAGTGATAAATTCACTATGAAAGATTTTCAATAAGTCATTAATAACAGTATATTCCCCATCTAGGGGTCAAGTGCCATCAAATAAAATGAGCTGCTGTTGCCAACAGCAAAACTAGCTCCATGTGCATCTACTATAGTTTTAACTAGTATCCAGGTGTAGTGGCTGTAAGTTCCATATGGAAAAGCCCAGCACTTGCGGAGATACCTAAGCAACACTCATGGAGCTTAATGCACTTCCCCCCTGCTGTCAGGCCACTTCAAGACCAGGTACCTCAGCTGTAGGAGCAGATACAACAAAACACACATTTTTAAATACATACTGACATGCGACTCCTTATTTTAAAGGGTCTGATACCTGCTGATTAATTGTTAATAAATTATGAGGATTTGGTGCTCACTCCTTAGCTTGTATACGCACAAACGTCATATTGACTCCCTAACCGCTAAGTTTGGATACTACAGCCACTGAAATCAATGGAAATTGAAAGTCTGAATATTCTCTTAAATTCCTATTCATTTCAGTAACGACCTAGGAGCCTAGAATAAAAGTTAGGAGCTTAAATATTTTCTTGAATCTCAGCCTCATGCAGCAGGCACCAGGCACACAGAACCTGGGAAAGACCTTACATGTCGCTTGAGGTTCTTGGTGTGTGCAAATGGTAAACAAACAAAACCATCAGAATTGTAACTTTTCGTACTGTCACTGACTCATGGGGGATCGATCTGAAATGCAAGGAATGCAGCAGCATTGAAACCATCAAAGAGGGGGAAAAGGATCACGTTAATGCTTCAGCATGCAGCAAAAACATGGGGAGTATATTATGCTAACACATGGCACATTTTTGTCAGAGACACGACATTATTCATGTGCATGACAGAACGAAGTTAGGCTGGAAAGAACAGCTCCCTAGCGTGCAATACTTTTGCGTTTATTTCAGGCTACAGCTAAGACAGATAACAGCGTTACTCCACAGAAATAGAGAGGCTAAGGGGCTAGTCTCTGGTGATCTAGAGTCTAAGCAAGTCTTCCCTTACTAATAACTAAAGAGATCACAAAGACTTTCTTCCAAATCCCCAAAGACTTAAATAAATAAATAAAAATTAATAAATCACAGGCTTGCAGACCCTCTCTAATCACTGTAAATGTCACCCAAATATCAGACATGATATTTACAAGACAGTGGAATCAATTTAGTCTTTCTCCAGACTGTTGGGTTATCACTGTCACATGTCACAACGCTTTGCCATGTTAACCCTCTCCTCTCTAGCTCACGTTATGGTGAAAGGCCCTGCAATCCAGCCTGCCCTGGCGACGTGGCCCCGGCCTCCTCCCCAGCTGACATGTCACAAGACAGTGGCAGCTGGGCCGGGTGACAAGCTCAACCACGGAGTACCAGAGAGCCCCGGCTGAGGCTGTGCCCCATCCCTGGGCGCGTGAATGGCGCTTCCCAGAACAGCCACCGGATTGAGCGCATCAGCAATGCCAATAAGCAGGACACGGGCTAGGCCAGTGCTCAGTGCCACTGCCATTATGCTGTGAACGTGTTTGCTTGAAGCCTAATATGAATGAGAGCATGGTGTGGGTACTGCAGCTATAATGATACCAGTTTATAATATTTCCCTGCCACTGAGAGGTGATGATTAAGTTCTTGAGAAAAGATTCCTCAGTGTTTGATGTAAGAACTGCTAAGAGATATTCTTTTGCTTTTGGTAATACATCCTCTGGCAGTTTCAGTTTACTAGCAATAGCTTCAGATTCCACATTTTGATTGATACTTTGTCATGTTTTTATCCTCACAAGGTGTAAAACGACATATAATATAATTCGGATCTGGCAGTTGCAGAGAGTCATTCAGCAAATCATACTGCTAGCCAAGAATAAACACAGAATACTGTCAGCAAATCTAATCTATTACAAAAAGCAAGGATCTGTTATACTGAATATTTTTTACAGTAAGTTTGCAATGGTAGAAATAAAAACTTAGGCTCCCATTGAGAGGCACCTATGATAAAAAAATGAAAACTCCAAAAAACTGCCATATCCATGTACATAGCTGCAGCTAAATAACACAGATGATTTATCAGAAATGTAAATTTTGCCCTCAGATGCAAAAACAGTGAGACATGTCCCAAACTGAGTACCATTACCAATAAAGTCCCTTTTATCTCTTCTAGAAAAGTCCAGTAATTGTTAATTTTATCTTCAAATGAACATCTTGTTATCCATAATTCAAAAAAAAAAAAGAAAAAAAGGCAGCATTGCAGCACTAGGGATAATCAACCCATCAGACAGCTTTAAGTTAAAACAATGGCTCAAATATTACTAAGTCTCTTATGGGAACCCACTCAAATCCTGACTTATTTGGATTACACAGCAGTTTGGGAAATCCAGTAGTAGGGGATAATTTTCCTTCCAATCAAGCTCAAAACGAATCATAGCTTTTCCTCTTCTACCAAGCAAAAAATAATAATAATAATTACATTGGCCGTGTATAAAGTTGCTCAACTGAACCTCCTTGCAGCCAGCTCAGAAGCTCAGTGGATGTGCGTCTGTGCCAAGCCTAGCTTGAATAAAAGTCCCTCTCTGCTCCTCCCAAGGCTGAGAGCACTGAAAAGGCAACACAGTTGATTCGGAAGAGGGTCTATCACAGCAAGCCCGTCACAGAGGAAGTGACGCAAAGCACACTGTGCTCCTGCTCTGGCAGGGAAAACATTACTGCTTCTGAAAGTGAACCAAACCTCCTTTGCTCCAAGGCTGAAGCATATATGAAACCAAACTCACAGCGACACTTCTTCAAATGACGGAAATCAGCAAAACTCCCTGCTTGCAATGGATTTCCACATATTTTGGGGAGCTGAGCATCTGACTCAAAGGACAGGATGCTCCAGAACTGGGCACACACATGTGTGAAGCAGGCTTTACATGAGCATTAAGCAACAAGCAGCATCAACTTCCATTTATGTCTGGGGGAGCTGCACAGATTCAGTATGTCCAAAAGTAGGCATATGTTAACATGTCCATATATGGATTTACATGCCTAATTTTTTAGGATGAAATATTGAAAACATTGGCCTTTTCATCTCTTAACTGTTAGCAGCCAAGATGTCTTTATGTTGATGAAAGATTTTTTTTATTTCATTTTTATGATAAGGTTGTGTAACTGACCTCAAATGAATTACAATAATAGTGCTAACAATGAATATTGAGGCCCTAAAAATCATGTTCCTTAACCAAAGGATGCTGAAGTAAGTAAACCAAGAGAGTGAACTACAAGAGCAGCACAAGTACTGTCTGTGTCTTAGTTGGGCTACAGAGAAAAACTTAAGGATGATGTGAAGAAATTCATCTTGAAATCGATAATTTTTTGAACAATTAGATGCCCTGATGTTAATCTGAAAACTGTAAACGAAGAGATGGAAAGAATTCCCGACTTTCGTATTCCATCACATTTTAATAGTTAAAAAACAAACCAACAAACCAACAAAAACATTCTTTAAAACACTCTTTTCCTCATCAGGCAATTATTATGCCTTTAGGAATAGCATTGCTTTTTTTTTTTTGTCCTCGTATTATCATTTTCCTCTGAAGCATCATTCAATCCTGGGCACAAGGGTCCTGTGCAGATAGCATATATATATAATCAGAAGCGCTATATGAAAAACAAAACACTGCTGCAAACTTCACCTGGGATTGCAAGTGCAATACTTTCTGGTTCATACATCATCATCATCAATAACAAAAATTCTTCCAGGTCCAGCACTGTATAAATCCATTACTCTTGAACAATGCCTCCTCTATCAACTGGCCATCTCTAGTTCCTTCTTGGGGGCCAAACACATCTCTAGACACATAATTTACCATGAACTTACACAGCTGGCCTTGCAAGGTAAGTACAGATAATGGCAGCTTTGACAGTGTGTGGTTCAGAATTTTTTTATTTTTTTTTTTTTTGCCAGAGCTGTGGCAGGTCTGTGGAGCTGAGAGGAATAAACACCAAAGATCTGACTTCCTTTGCATACAGCAAGCAGATCTCCAGAGCAAGATTTGTTTACCTCATTTCTTATAAGAACTATTTCAGTCACCTTGGACCTTGGATGTCACAAGAGACATATAGAAAAGGGAACAGAAAAGTGAAGGCTAAAATTAGCACAAACCAGGTGTTTAGGAACAGATCTATTTTTGCCTGCACAGCGTGGAAGTTAGAGATGTACTAAGCTCTTGTCTCTGACAGAGCTGTACCTGCACAAGACTTTCACGTTGATACAATTCAACCCATGTTGAATCCAACTGCGTTGATGAAGCTGTGTACACTGCTTCTACAAGTAATATGTCAAGTTTATTCCAGTCCTTTCCAAGGCAGAATGAACACCGCTGCACAGGTGAAGGTGCACCAGGGTAAGACCTTTGGCCAGAAGAGCTGTACTGGGTTTAGAAACTCAGTGGTGGCAGCCACATGCCAGAGTGGCCACATTTGCTCCGTCAATTGATTAGATATTTCTCCCCACTGGACTCCCTAGCAATGAGTTGTCACCTCAAAGATCAGTTTGTCTTCTCAGGCTCTAGAAAGTGAGAGCAATAGCACTAAAAGCACATGTGAACAGCAAACACCTGCTCCTAAGGAAATCAGCGACAAAGTTCCCAGGAACCTTGGTGGAATCAGAAGCTGACACAAAATAACTCAAGTCACAACAGGATCCAACTGTGACAGTACAAATCAGAACTTAAAATGAATTAAATATTGTAAATTAAATCAGGATTCACTTCCTCGGTCTTTCAGGAAATGTCTTTGCCTTACAAGATACCACAAGAAGAAGAAGTAACTCAGATGTGCCTTATACTCAGTTTTATCTATTGTAGGACCACAATCACTAAAATACCTTAATCATATTTTTAGCATTATTGAAGGCATTAGTGTAAAACAGTCTGACTTAATTGTGCATTTCCTCACTATATCATATAGATTTATTTTAAAATTATCCTAAACTCAAAATTGCCTGTGTCTGCAATGCTTAGATCTGTGAAAATTACAATTATTTGGTTGTTACAATTAAGCTGCTGGTACAATCCTCTCCATCCGTCACCCAACCCCCCAGTGGAAGAGGACCCGTCCGGGATTACATAAACTTAAAAGGTACTTTGGCTGTTTACATCAGCAGACAATTTGGCCCAAAGTGTGTTACAAAGCTTAGGATGAAAAAGAGAAAGGAACAGCATGTTCCAGTCTAGAAAGCAGGCCTGAAGGACATCAGACCCCTCCTTAATCATACTTAGATGAAAACAGCTGATATTGGGAGTGTCCTGAACTCACATTCACTCCACTGCTGCTAGAAAATAATACGCAGTGTAGGGGTGGGATGCTAATTTTAAATCACTGCACAAACAAGCAGTTTTAGAAAGATGATGGTGAGCCGTTGGCAGTCAGCGCTGCGGAAACCCATCAGCTCTGGGATGGTAGCACGGGCCCAGCACTGTCTCCCTCTGTGGCCCTGGGAAGTCCTTTACCTAGTCCCATCCCTCACACTCAAAAGAGCAGACTCAGTCACAGGGATGAAATAATTACGGACATGATTCTTCCCTTAGTTATCTTGCAGGTCTGATTTTGTAATCAATCATGGCTATGAACATCCTTTGTTTCACCAGTCAATCAGCTGGGCCTCAGGAAGTTAAAATACTTTCCCCAAGATTATAAGAAACACTGTCATAACATTAAAAATAAGTGTATTTACTACTACTTACAGCTAGCTCTTAGCCATCATCTTCCTTCCTGCCCCCATCTCCAATAAAACTCATGTCATCCATCTTTCTTTCTGTGAGCTCTCCCCCATACGTCATGGGTCATGCTGTATTTCTTGTTTCTTAGGTTTTGATTTCTAAGACAACTCACCAGATATGTTTTCAGACGATACTGGGGACTTCACTGATCTGACTTATTAGAAATTGATGAGGGTTAAAATAACTTGTGCTATTAAAAGCACAGCCAAAAAAAGAGAACATTTTATTTTGGAGAAAATCCATTTGGATGCACTCACTCCTTCTAGAAGCCCTAAACAGCTTGATCCACGAGACCTGCTCAACAGAAACATAATTTCTACTTATAGCAGGCTGAAGCAACTTTTCCCTTGGAGATTACATCACTTTGACTGGATGTTATGTTTTCCACTCTGATCTCTCTAGCAAAGTGAAACTGTAGGAGGAACATACTGCTCACTGAAAAGCAGTATATAGAACTACTGCAAAACTGGGAGAGAAATACCAAAGGAAATAGAAATCACTTGAGCCAAATTCTTTCCTTATTTACCCCTGCACTGTCAGGTTCAAATGAAAAGGACTGCCTTTAGCATGCAAACAGCAAAATTGATAACATTTTCCTTCAAATATTAACTCTGAAAAATATTGAAAAACAAAACCAGAAGACAAACACTCCAGCATGAAACAAAGAATAAAACTAGCTGAAATCCAACACTATCATTACAGAACTTCTAGTTCAGTTTATACTGTGTTCACATTAATAGAACACAGTCCAAGAATCACTTTAAGGCAATGAGAAGGTTGCACAAAATAGCATTCAAACAATCAGGAAATGCCAGAATTAAGGTTGCCCAGGCAACCTGAATTTTACCCCCTGTGCATATGCATTTTACAACATGGCCTTTAAATACACCATAGCATTACATTTCTCATATACCATCACATACAGAAGTAAGCTCCAAACAGCAATTCCAGCTTGTCATATTGTACATATTGTTGACTTTTTTTTTTTTTTTCCTTACAGGGAAGAGAACTGGTTTACAATTTCAGTACCTTAAGAGAATTCCACTAAATTTAGGACAAAAAAAAAATGTTCCCCATCATCAACTCTAAAAATGAGTTTTCATTTCAGCTGTTTTTAAACCTTTGGAAGCAAAAGGCTGCGACGGGAAGTGTTTTTTTGTTTGTTTGTTTTTCTCCTGCTATAATGCCTTATACCAGCATATTTAAAATATACATTCACGTGCAGACAATGCAGTCTTTCTTCTGTCACAACTTCTTGCTTCTGCTGTGCTAAATAGACACCAAGTTTCATCTGTAGTTATAAAAAGCCTGGAATATTGCCCTAAAGAGACTAGATGAGGTAGTTAAAGCGAACCTAGAACACTAGGCTTCTTAATTCATTTCTCCCAGAGGTGAAGGAATAGTCCAGATAATAAACCAGGCCCTGGGAAACAACAGAAAAGTAGTCCATTTTTCTGAAGAAACTGAAGATATTTCAAGCCATAGGCTGTAGACAAATAGAATGAGTACAGGAATTGAAGCAAAAAGTGTTAAGGTAACTTGATGAAAATAGAGAACTTTTATTACAATGAACCAAATCAAAATATACAATCCCTCCTCTTTACCACAACCTAACAAATAAAGAAACCCCCATGACAGACAGCTTGAAAAATGCCTGAGACTAATTGTAGTGATACATTTAGTTTCCCAGAGCCTTGCTTCCCTCCTGTTTTAACAAGGATCTTTGTTTTTTTCTGAAAATCCAACAGAAAACTACAATTTATTAGTGTTGATCTAATTGGCACTCCACCACACAGCATGCTTAGCCAGTGAGCACCAGAACAACTTTCCTGAGAATGCAGATGGATCCTTGAAAGATTAGATAAGCCAAAGACAAATGGCATAAATAAGTCCTATTCACCTTGATAACATGTGCTGCAATTACTCATTAGCCAGGAATTTGACCCTTCTACCGCTGCCCTCAGACAGTAAAAAGCAGACAGTCCTCCAGCTGAAATCAGCCTAAAAAAATTCCCTTGATTAAACAGAAACAGGTCCAAAAATAGCACAACACACACACACACACACACACACACACACACACACACACACAGAGAGAGCCCTTCCAAGCACTCAACCTGGACTGTCTGGGCTTGGGATTGCTCCCCCAATCTCACACAAAGCCAGAAGTGTGCCCTCTGTATGCCCTGCTCCCCTGCCAGCTTATGCCTACCTTCCTATTTAGGTTACAGGCTCTCTGGGCAAGTCATCCCTCTGAAGACCCATCTGTACTGTGCATAGCAGCATTGTGTCCAGTTCTGGGCACCCCAGTACAAGAGGGATGTGGAGCTGCTGGAGAGAGTCCAGCGCAGGGCTACGAGGATGATCAGGGGCCTGGAACATCTGCCCTGTGAGGAAACGCTGAGAGAGCTGGGCCTGTTCAGCCTGGAGAAGAGAAGGCTGAGAGGAGACCTGAGCAGTGTCTATCAGTACCTCAAGGGAGGCAGTGAGGAGGATGGGGCCGGCCTCTTCTCAGTGGCCACCGACAGGACTAGAGGAAACGGCCACAAACTGAAGCACCAAAAGTTCCACAGGAACTTAAGGAAAAATTTCCTAACAGTGAGGGTGACAGAGCACTGGAACAGGCTGCCCAGGGAGGTTGTGGAGGTGCTAGAGATCCTGGGTTTCTTCAGCAAGCAATCTCCACCTTCTGAAGTATGAGAAAATGCATCTCTATTTAAAATTAGACCCAAATCCAAGAGTTTTCTTCCCAGACTTCCTCTCTCTTACTTTTAGCTTAGCTTGCTAAAAAAAAGAAAAAAAGTGCATGTCAAAGAAAGCACATGTCAGACAAAAGCAACCATTTAAGAAAGGCCATAAAACTCATGAGGGTACCTTTCCCTTGAAAATTATAACAGGAATAGTAGCTTTGTTTTACACCATTTCAGAGATCTGAGACACCACCACTCAGTACTCACACCACCCAGTATTGCCACGCAGCCCGCAAACAAGCTGCCTTGGTGTTCCCAGTATTTTAGAGAAATCTTTTATCATTTCATTTTACACACTGTCTTTATTTACTTATTAGCATGCAGGTAAGAATATGCTAAGAACAGCTCTATTCTGTAAGAAGCAACAGATATGCAAACCAAGAGCATCTCTTCTGTCAAAGACAAGCAATGTCCGTAACAGAAAACCAGTAGCCTAACATCCCTGCTGAATTTGGGATACAATTAGGAGAACTTTGTTGTCTTGGACCTTGGGTAAATACCCTTTGAAGATTTCAGAGGCCCTTTGCAAGTTGAAATGTTTAAATCAGCAGTTGCAATTTTAAATACTTAATGAGGATGCTGAACCAACTGCACTTCAACTCCAATTTATAAAATTGACGCTAGGAACTGACATCAAGCCAGGGATTAACTCCATCAAGAATGTGGAAAAAGAAGCTGGTACCTCATTAATCATGTTTTTAGAATTATGCAGCAGCGCAACGAGGAACAAGAAAGCTCCCGCATAACTGTTGGTCTAACAAAAATCAGAAAATAGAACTTGGGGAATTCTAGTCCTGTTAAAGCATTTTGGAAAAACTCATAATCCCCCAGCTCCTTAGAAACCAGATGTTCTTCAACTATTAAAAATCACCTTCTAAACTCTTCACTGGTAGAGAGGACAGATGTACCCAGAATACAGAAATTCACCTACAAGGCAACAGAGGAAGGAAAAACAGGAGAATCCCAACGGCCCTGATGAACATCACTAACAATTTCAAGGACACAACATCTCCTGCCATTGCTGAGGGATTCCCACAAAGGTATGAACTGGAATTTCAGCTCCCCTCATCTTAACAATCCAAACACTCCCATCAGACAACCTCAGAGGGCCATTTCACACACTGTTACCTAAAAGTTCACTGATCATATTCTACACTAGCACTTACCTATCTACATCACTTAAACGATGACTCTTCTTCACACGTTTGTAATGCCTGCATGAAGATGCACAAGCTACCAAAAGTTTGTGCTTTACAAACAAGACACCACCACAAAGAGTAGGTTGTCATCGTAATGCCAGGCAGCCACTCAAACTAATAGAGTTAATAAACCATCCATGTCCAGAAACGGCAAGTCTTTTAAATTACTACTTTAAAATTGCTGTCGTTTAGACCACCGTATCACAGATCCATCCACCTAAGCTTGTCCTCCCTCTACTCTCGACTCAACTGGTCACCTTCTTATGTTCTACCTTGTGTATTTAGTGAGCTAAAATTTGGTGGTGGGGAGTGCCACATATACCACCTGAATGCACAATACAGCCAGATCTGACTGAGGCCTCAAGTTAATTGCCATAAATAAATCAATTCAATTACTTCTGCTTACCATCAAACCATTACAGTAACCATTTTCACAAAGGTTAAGGGTCTTAAGGAGCAGTGGCTTCTATTACAAGAAAAAGAGGTGAATAAGCTCAGGGAGTACTTTGTGCAGTACACTTATGTTACCGGGCAGTGTTAAGGGTGGGTGCAGAACCCCTAATTTTCTCAACTGCCAAGCGACACTTCTAAGAGTAGATATTACTACTCTAACATTTCTGTTCTTTCTTTCTTGGAAATCCAACAAGAGACTCAGGCTGTTATGAGCTGTACCAATATATCACATAGAAAACGTCATCTTACTGTTAGAAATAGGCATGTGAAGCTGCCAAGAGAGGCAAATACATCCCTTTTAGATCTCACCTCCATTAAATGCAGAGAGCTTTTCTGGCTATTGCTTTTCCAGAGTTTGAGATCATCACATAGGTAACAAAGTGGTTGTTCCATCCAGCACAGCCAGAAGCTTTCTACTTGCTTAGGGCAAGAGAAGGAAGCAGTTTAAGTGTCCCAGGTCTACCAGCTTCTCATTCACTTCTGGGCTATATAATTCAGCATGGCTAGCAGTTTTCCTGAGGTCCCAGCTCTGGGGAAGCCTTTGCCTGTCCTCCTTTGCTGCTAACTCAAATCGTATCAGACAAAATGTTTACACAGCTCTTGAACAATATCAGAGCCAGGTTCCACCTTCAATTGCAACCTTCAATTCATTGCAACAACAGGTTGCAATGGGAGAAAAGAGGTCTTGCAATTAAGCATGAGAAAACTGGATCCATTTCTGTTCCCCCAGCACTATCAAATGCTTTGCAACCAAGTATATTTTAACTGTCAGAATAAATGAGAGCACAAAATAATATTTTTCTGCCCATTAATCAGTGTCATATTTCCTGGATATGCTAAAACTTCTATCAATACATAATTTTCACCTGCCTGTAAATCAATGTTGCTGTAGGACAGGCAACCAAGTGTTTCTTGGGGCTTTGTCTCCTGCTGGGCTGGTATGAAGGGGTGTCATGTTAAGCTACGACACCAGTCCAAAGCCTTCACCCTGCAGTGTTACTGGATAAGACTGCATACTCAGAACAAATCTTTATTTCACATATTTCCCTCAGCTTCTTAAACAGAACACAATAATATTTTTATAACCACAGACGATCTTACAAATTAAATTAATCCTGGAAGGTTTTGTGAAACTTTTTAATAGAAAAACCAAGGAAGATTTCATATATTTTCTTGCAGACTAAATTAACTTCTTTCGCACTGTCTAGGCTGCATCTCCTTTGGCTAGGATTTAAGGAGTACATTGAACAAATACTTAGATGGGAAACATCCAAAGAATAGTTAATTGTTGAGAGAAGATTTGGGATGGTCCTCTTCCTTCTGGGCAAGGAATAACTAGACCTGTGAAGAGAAAACCTTGCACAGGATATTAGTGTTGAACAATCTGGTTTTCTTCCAAAAGAAAGATGGGAAACTAGTGACTTGGCAGGCTGCTCCTGAACCACAGAGCCTGCACCCCATGGCCTGGTGCTCACCCAGCCGCTCCAGCACCAGCTACCCCGATGGGCTGCAATCACCAACACTGCAGCAGACTGCAGAGCTGCCTGGCTGCTCCAGAGGTTCTGGAAAGTCCAGTTTCTGTTACAATTTCAGCAGAATAAGACCACCCCAGGAAACTAAACAACTCCTTCCAAAGAGAGAAATCCAAGGAAATAAATTTACATTATCAGCTTTAATGTAAATCTGACAGCTCAGTATGGCATGGGATCAAGTGAGATTTCATGTGATCTGGTTTGTGACTACATCTGGTTTCATGCAATTTTTGCATGAACAACCTTTGCTGTTTTGGACACACTGTTTCATGGACATACTGACCAGATAGATAGATAAAGTGGGAAGTAATAGAAAACAATGCACTGGCTAGGAAAAAAAGCAAAGACACAGAAAAAACAAATAGCAGCCACTTATAGATACGGCTGAGTCCACTTTCCATATCATCTCCTCACAGATATATGATTGAAAATTTAAAATCTAGCTCTCGTAAAGTAGCCTCTGAAACCAGCAGCAGAGCAGCAGAAACTGATGATTAAACCCATAATAATAATTTCCTAAACTGATGTAATTGAAGAGACAGAGATCCAAAACACATACTGGCAGTTATGAAGCAGCAAAAAGAGAATCCATCACAGGATGGAAAACAGGCTTTTTCAGCCATGATCCACACAAGGATAGGTACCACAGAGAACATGACAAAACAGGCCTTCATTTCACACACTGAGAACAGCCCCTTGTAACGATCAGTTCTAATCTTTAGTCCCGCATTGGTTTGCAAAGCACTTTGTGAATTGATATAAGGGCAAAATTACAGACAGGAGCAGATCTTTGCTAATATTGCCTCATCAGGTGATTTTATAGAGGGACAACTGAAAAAAAATCAGTATGCAGAAGAGAAGAAGAAATAACAGATCTAGGTTCACGGGAGCACAAAATGTTTGTGTGCTTCCGCTTCCCTTCCAAGAGTCCTCATGCTGCTTATTGTCCACTCTCCAGGTGGAGGAAGCCCCAGGTCTGGAGGGTGACACCAGGTGGGACGAGACTCGTGTGGGTCCCAGATGGAGCTGAATCCCGCAGGCACAGGCCAAGCGCCTGCTTCCCTGGCACCATGGCAGCACCTACAGGCTGGGACTTGGAGCCCTGCTCATCCCGTATGCCTGGGGTAGCTTTGCTCACGTGCACTGGCACAGCACAGAGGTACACCGAGCTGGAGACTTGGTTTTCATCCCAGATTATACCCTGACTCACTGCATGGCTGCAAGTGAGGCACTCTTTTCCCCCATGATGTCTTGTGTGCAGGAGGTAAAGCTCCCTCGAGCACAGGCCAAGGCCTGTTTTTCCTATGGTTTTCACTCAGGGGGAAAAAAAATAAAGGCAAGATCACGAGCTCTAGAGCTTCTACTGCAGGATTCAAAAGCCACTTCTTTCATCAGGCTGCCCACAAGGACGCCACATAAAATCCCCCATAACACAGAGATATACAAAGCCCAGACAGCACTGGGGAGCCAGAGAGGGAAACCCCACTCTGTGGGCAAGCTTTCCAACTGGGGGAAGCTTTCAGATACCAGGGCACAGAGCTTTGATACATCAGCAGGCAGATGTGCATTTGAGCAAGTTCTGGTACTGCTGCTATGCTCCTGCTTTTAATCAGTGCTAGAGCAAGGCAAACACAGGAAAGGGAACTAGTGGCTGGAACAGACATGACTGGTCTAATAAATCCATCCTCTCCACTCCTTTCTGCTCCAGCACAGCCTAACCTTACTGAAGTGAATGGCAAAACTCTCCCTAGCTTCACTGGAAACAGGATCAGGCCACTGCTGAAAACAAGTGCACTTCCCATATGCTAAGGCTGTCAAGAGCCCAGGCTGCAACATCTTAATAACCTATAAAAGCTTTGCTTCCTTACAGCATTTGACAGGGCAGCCACTTAGGAATTCACCCTCTGCCAGAGTCACTGGAACAGAGCAGGGGCTCGAATACACACACCATCCAACACTTGCCAGAGCTGCACTTGCTTCTTTATGCTCCTAATCACATTGTTTAGAGAAAACATGTCTCCCCATCTTAAAAGTTTCTCTGCAATAAGCTCTAGGCTGTATGTCTGAAAAGTTCAGTGAACTGCTCTAGCACAGCACCTGATCACCAAGCTAAGCCATAAAATCAACCAGGGGCGCTGAAAGCCACAGAAAGCTGACCTTTTGTTGCTACCACAACCTTATTTGGTGGGGAAATTCAAACATGCCATTATTAATGAATCACACCAGAAGTATTTCTGTCTCTCAGCTTTTCAGGATGGACAAAACCACTGCTCCATTTATGCTGTGCCAGTGCTCAGCAGAACCGCATGGATGGCTGGACACGAGCTCAGCTCACGCAGGGGGCTCAGGGCTGCTCCATTTATTCACCCAGATAAGTTACTGGGCATCTCACTCCGAAGGCTCAAGCCAGTATCTTAGCTATTCACATTACACATCTATATCACATTCTTGAACAACTCACAACTTCATTTGCAGAAGCCAGACAGTTACATTTTGCTCACTTCCAAAATGCAGTTTCTTTTCACATACAGGGCCAAAAGGTACTTGTCTGTACAATATAAGGAACTGCAATCTGATTCTTTATACTTTAGCATCCATAATACCACTGGTGTCAAAATTCGTTTTCACCATGTTGAAGTATGAGGAAGTTTTGTGTGTCTTACATGGGGTAGGATTATTTGCCCCCTCCCTTTTTCTCTTCTTTTTAAATGAGCTGCTGATAAATAGCACATTAGTAACTAAAGACTCATGCAAACTCATGCAGACTCATGCAGACTTTGCAAAAGAGCAAAGTTGCCAGCATACATTTCAACAGTATAATGAACAAAGAAGTTTGATATTTTGCTTAAAGGTGTTCTTGGTCTGCAGCTGCTCTGGGTCTAAAAGCAAAAGGATAGATAATGATAAACTGCTGCAATAGCTAAGGGAATAAATATTCTAACTAAGGTGGAAATTAACCTTCAGAAAGCTAAAAAAAAAAAAAAGGCTCATCCAAGACAGAATATGACCTGATCCTGATTTGCAACCAAAGGCACCAGTGACTGTTCGGAACATTTTAAGATTAGATTTTGCACAATAAAGCTAGATAACTTCAGAGACGAGCAGGAAATAAAAAGTGGTGCAAATATTCAATAATATTCAATTTTCGTTCCTCTATGGGTAAGAGGCATCTGCTAAAAGATTCAAAAGTGAGAGTCAAGATTTTCAGAACTGATAATGAAGTTTGTTTCCTTTTTGGAACATCTACGTTGAACCAGAATAAATGTCCCATTTTACAGAGAGCTGGTATCTGGTATCAGGAAAGCATTATTATTTAAGATCTTGTACGCAGATAGAGCAGCTTGTCTGTTCCTCTGTTGGGATGCACAGAGATGCATAGGAGAAAAGAGAAAAAGCAAAACACACACATTTGATAGGAGAAGTGTTCCTAATACGAAGTGTTACAGAAGACAACTCCCGGCAACACGAAGTGCCACCCCGAGAAACTGGTAAACGAGAGCCTGAAATCATACACAGGCACTCCAGTCCATACCCAAACATCTTGTCTGTGGTTAGAACTATCCTAACATGACCTCTGAGCAATCCCAAGCAAATCATCGCAGTCTGAAAACTAGGGCGCAGTTTTCTGGCACTTTAAGTCCTGACCAATTCAATGCTCTCTCTACAGCGCTAGTCACACCAGTGACCAGAATTTTAAGGTTTTATTTTGATTCTTTCAAATGACAAACTAAAACTCTCAGAATAAATGAGATTCATATATAGCATCCTGTGCCAATCAAACATGCATTGCTAGTCTGCTACCCCACGCCAGCACCTTCACAGAGCACCCCAGCTCCCCTTGGTCTCAGTTCTTTCCGCTCCCGACACAATGCACACCCGCCCAGGGCAGCACTCGCCACTGCCTGTGTTTCCATCAGACGCCATCCGCATTTGCCCTGCTGTACGAGCACTAAGGCACAGGAAGAAACACCAAGGAGCATAACGTAATCTGCACATAGAAAAAAGGGACGTGAAGGCAAGTTAAAAAGCTGGAACTATCCAAACAGAGGCAAGGCTGAGTGATACTAAACCAGGAGCAAAGCAAATAAACCCAGACTTCCCAGATCCATCTATTTTTCTAAGGAGCTGGACGATAAATCAATGAATTAAACAAGGACATGCAATTGGGAGGGGAAGGAAAGAGTCATTCCCCAAACAAATCTCTAGAAACTAAGGAAGCAATAAATATTTAGAATCACCTGTACAGCAATATTCTTAGAGCAAAGTTACTATAACATCCGAGTATCATATGGATTATATTTTTCAAAGGAAATAAGTGCAAGAGGAAATGATGTAATGAATGAACTTGCAATTCCTTACGTTTACTTCAGAGAAGAAAAATACCTCAAAATTTACATGCAAATATCCTTTTCTTAGACACCCTAAATCATGTACACAGGACATGATTATGGGCATACAGATTTACTGTGCAACATACAGAAGAAAAATCAACTGTGACCTTAATTTCACTATTTAGTTTGCTAAAGGCAAGAATTTCTGACATGACTAGTTGCATTTATGGCCTCAAAACATGAACACCAGCCAGAAACAGCCACAAAAGCTCTTGCATGCTAAGCATAGGCCAGTGCCACTTCCTAACCATCAGGGCCCCCTTTAAGAACCTCTCTGGAGATGGGCAGCAGCCACCCAAAATCTTCGCTTGAAGCGCAATTTTCCATTTTTTCCCCTAATTGCTTAATTTTAATGCAGCGCAGAGCATCTTTCCTTGCAATCAGCCAGATGTAACAAATCCCAGGGGACTCTAGTGGCCTCGTGCAGCAGGATCAGACCACTTGACATGTTATACGAGATGGGATTTTGACAACCGCTGGAAGGACGAGGACAAATTTACAGGTGAAAACCACATTTAAATGAAATAGCCATGATCCTGCTGTAAGAGGACAGCCTGTCAGGCGCAGCACTGCCTGAGCAGCCATCATAACAGACTCTCCAAAGCTCCCGACAGAGCTTCCTGTGCCTTTCCCCCAGCCCTGTGCATCTCTTCTTGCAGGTCCTGCAGCCTTCCCCTACTAGGGAGCCAATTCCCTTTGTCAGCCAAAATACAAGTGCCACAGAACACATACAGCCTTAGCTGCACCAGTCCAGTCAGCCAATTCATCATAATGTAAAAACAGGCTTTAATAAAGCAAAACAAAAACTATGGCCTCCAATACCCACACGTAGCTAGGGGGCCGTGAAGATAAAGGAAACTCTTTGGCAGCCAGAGACTGTGTTTATCACTGCTTTGTTTCCCTTTCCTCTGGGTCTTTTAAGTAAGGTCTATTTTTTTTAAACCATCTTTAATCAGTGGAAAAATTCCAAATTTACATCAGGAGAAAGTTTAAGCCTTACTTGTTAAGTATCCTCTATCCCTGCTTAAGTTTGAACAGTAACTTTCAGACTCTACCATAAAATGAAAAAAGGAGAGGATGGAAGAAAAAAACAAAGGAGAAAAACAAAAACAAAAACAAACAAAAAAAAAACACAGCTTCATCTCACCTAAACTGAGATGAGACATGATAGCAAATCTGTCAGTTTTATAACCCAACACCACATCTATCTGTCCTTCCTTGCCATACATTTGTGCCCAAGCAGCAGGAACATGACAGCTGTGCCACACACTAGCATATTTGCAGTACTAAAACTCTCCAGAGCAGTTTGAGAGAGATGAGAGCTCTGTATCCGCGTGCAAAACAAAGTAGCCCAGGGATATAAATTCCAAGCTGCCTTGGTGGCTAATAGCCCTTTCCACAAATCTGTGGATAAATATGGCAGGAGAGCAGAGAGGAACTCAGTTTGCAAACTGTATCCTCGGTTGCTCTTCTGAAATTGTGTTACTTTGACTTCCAAACGGCCAGAAAATTGACTGCAGGCATGGGGTAAACTGCTGTTTTTTCTCCATTATACATTTCCATCTTCCCCAATAATATACAATAGGAGCGGATCTTTTTAATTTCAAGACTTATCTTTGAAGTAAGCAAGTAAAGGAGAGGGAAGAATAACTATTTTTGAAGAATTAACCCAGATCACTCCCACAAAACACAAAAGCTGAAACACCAAATAAATGCAGGTACTGATTTTGCTTTGCCAGCAACACTCTTGTCTTTGTATCACCTGCTGCCTGCATCATTGCAGTGTGCCAGATTACTGTGCCAGCAGTAGAAACAAATATCTTAAGATCTTTCCTCAGTTCTTGAATCTATCCTGTGTACTGATGGCACGTATTTCTGAAGCCTCCTTCTCCATTTTGTCAAATCTTTACTCACTTCCTATTTGTGATATAACTAACATTTATGACTAATTATATAACCAAGGACTTGTAAATTTAATAATATGTTGAGCTACCATCAAATAACTGTTAGGTAGGACAAAGAAGGGGCTTGGTACCTCAGATGGACTATCTGCCCCCACACCACAAAGCAGTGAATTAATAGGGATGTGGAGAATCTCTACTACAAAGGAAAGCATTGGGCTGCTCTAAAGGGTACTACAAATATTCATTCTGCACAAGGTGTTCACCACCATGTTTCTGAAGGTTTATCTAACCTCTGGATGGTTGTGCATGAAGTGTAAGAGCCAAGTGCATCCATGAGGAAATCAGAAATAACTCCCTGGTTACGTTCACGCCCGTATTCAAGGGCGAGGTTGGGAGCAGACAAGAACGTGACATGGTCCAAGGTCTGCTCTCTGCACAGGGGCTTCCACACAGGTCGCTGCAGGAGACTCCTGGAAGCAGCCTTCAAGTCACACCCAGACCGCACGGTCTCCTCCGCCCCATAAAACTTGCAGGTTCAAACGCTGGGCAGACACTGGAGCCAAGATTCACCACTCCAAACACAATTTGCTCCTTCCAACTGGTTTCCCTGGCCAGTGCTCCCTTCAGCTTCAGAGTAACAGAGCCATAACCTCTGCCTGCCAGGGCGCACAAACAAAAATAACACCCTGTATCACTATGCAGCAAGCAAAGGTATTAGCATGCAGACGAGAGAGAGGGAAGAGGCAACTCCATTAGGGCACACATCAATCACCAGAGCACAAAGGTGCCCGACAGTTCCATTAAGTCTGGCCTGCACAGGTTGCAGCTTGCTCCTTCGGTTTTTCATATGCATCGGTCTCCTTGTGAACATAAATTAGAAGTCTTGGCAATTTAGTGGCAATGCAGGCAGAATGCATTTTAGGACATGCTTGACAAACTAGTTGCAAGAGTGGGGCTGAAAAAACAAGATTTCCACGAAAATTTTCTTCTTACAGAGAAGCACAACTTTGACTCAGCAGAATAATCAAAGGGAAGCGTCACTTTTCCTCCAAAAATCTAAATGCTTTTGTTGGAAAATGCAAACCACTCACCAACACCCAACTGCTATTCTAAGATCCTAAAAAGTTTTCCAAAAAAAATATCAATTTTTAGCTTTTTTATCCGAATACATCAAATAATCTGTTTTTCTTTTTTCAGCAGTAAGCTGAGGACGTTTCTCCTGAAACCATCAAGAAATGTGAACATTTTTATTGGTGTTACTACCAAAGTTTTCAGGAGGAGACGACATGGAAACAACTGCACAACTGGGAGGCAGAGACAGCATAGAAAAAGCATGAGAACGAGTAAGCGAAGCAGACTTGATACCATGAAATTGAACTGAGATTCTACAAATAAAAGAGTTGTTGCAAAAAATGAGTGTTTAAGGCTGAAGGTAGCTAGTTCCAGCTCAAGGCATGAGCTCACAGAGTCCAGTCCATGTACATACTCTGAAGGAAACTGACATGCCGCAAATGCCACCTATTCACAGAAAATGCAATCAAATTTTAGGGAAAAGTGTCTGGGAGGCAGTTTCTTTGTGTTTCTGTGTTAAATCAAGCTCTTTATCAGAAATGCAGATAAACCATTTATGCACAGCATGTACAGAGCAAGCAAGAGCACCTGGACTGGGCCTTACAATACAAGAAATCACTACTTGAGGCCAGACTTCTAAAGGACCCCACAGGATGCAAAGCAGCAGGGTCGGTCCCCATGGCAGCTGCCTTGTGATACAGCCCCACGTGAGTATGTGCACGTGAGGGAGAGCGCTTCAACTACCAATCGATTCATTTTTTCCCCCTATGAATATAATGCTTATTGACAAAATCACTGAGTTTAAATGAGTACAGCAAAATTAAAATACAACAAAACCAAACTGATGGGCTTAGATGAAAAACATTGTATTTGTGCTGTGAAGGACATGTACATAATGCACTTGGTGACCCAGAAATATATCCTGCAGCATCTAGGTCTGCTCGTACAAGTATATGTCAAGTGAGCTGAAAGAAGAAGAGAGGGGTCAAGTTTTCGCCTCAGTCAGCCAGAGCCAGAAAAGCACAAATTCTCCTTGTGACTGCATTTGGAAATAAGTACTGAAAAGGGAAAGCCATTTCTCTTGAGTTGTCATCAACGTCGGGGCCAGGCAGCATGAAGCTGTCACACGCAATCATAAACACACCTGCAGCAGGCACTAGATGGGCCTGCTGGAAACAGCTAGACAGGCAGCAGCTTTCCAGGGACACCCCCAATTGCTCTGTGAACATTTCTCTCTGCATGATACCCTCGCCCTCAGCACAGTTCATCCAAGTTATCTGCATCAGCTCTGCCAATTGAGCCTATGCACCAGCGTGCTTCTCCTCCTGGCAGTTCCACCAGCGACTGCAAAGAGGTAGCACGTTGGGCAGAATAAATCATCTGGTTAGGAGCTGTATCACAGCACCCAGGATACGTGCTAATGCAGAAACAAGCAGGTGGTACCTCCTTGGGAGTGGAGACCGGGTGAGAAGATGCTCTCCTACCCCTGAGAGCCTTCAGAAGTCTCCGCTAGCAGGTGACAGCACCATGTCCTGTTGTATGCACAGCTGAGCACGTGCTTGCAGCCATCTTAACCAGTGTGAGTGGGTCCCCAGAGGAGAAAGAAAACGTATCCATCCTTTCAGTGAGTCCAATTCTACTCTGCACATCCTGATGTTAAACTGGAGTAAATGAGTGCCAGCACAGCAAAAGAAATCAATGAACTCACTGTCAGGACCAATGACAAACACATTTATGAACTTTCCTGAAGCAGCATCATGGGAAATTTTATACTGCAATTTGTAAACTAAATTTTGGAATGCTTTTGCTCTGTCTTTGCCAAGAGCCTCATTGTATCTTCCCCCATCAGCACACACAGAAGGCAGGAAAAACGTACAGGGCATCACTCACACCACGGGGAGTGTTAGGGTCAGTCAGATACATAAACACCTCGAAATCACTGCTGTTACTCAGCACATTCTGCTTCCTGATGGCCAATAAACAGCTTCAGGCTTTGGACTCTCATACAGATATGAATCCCAGGAAACATCAACTGCATTTCCTGCCTTTAGAAAATTTTATTTGCCATAAAACAAGACTCTTGCTTTTGTCTTATACAAGCTCACGCCCAGTTGATGGTGCCAACCCTGTGGTCAGATGCACAGGAGGCTGCAGCAGAGCTGGGTCACCACCCCCCTCCAATCTGTCGCTACGTCTGCACGGTCGCTCCCTAACCCGGTTGTGTCAAAATGATCCAGGTTGGCTTACTATTTAAAAACAAAGAGGTTTGTCTTTAACCCAGATTATTTTGACTGATTTAGGTTAGGAAAGGGCTGCACATGCAGCTACGCCTGCAGATCCAGGCCCCGAAGCAGCAGGGATGGTGCCCAGCCACGGGGCAGCAGCAGCCTCTGAACCCACCCCAGCTGCAGCCCGAACAGTACAGCTGGCCACAGTTCAGGGGAAAACTGTTCAGGGGAAAAAGTGACAGAGTTCATCTGTGACATGGAGTGCAACAGGTATTGTAAAACATCAGGGCATGACTCAAGAGAAATATCACTTCATTACATATTCCACTTATGCAATTAACTATATATATATATATATATATATGTTGGTACTAGCGGTCCTCATTTTTAAACCAAAATGTTCATCTAAGGATAGCTCTGAATATCTTATCAGTACCACCTAGCTGTTCACACAGTTGAGCATCTCCGTACATAGAATAGCTTTGATCACCCCGCAAACTTTAGTTGGGCACATTCATTTCAGCCAACCCAAAACCAGGCAGACCAATTTAAAAACAGACACACACTGGAAGAGCTGGGAGGCTTGTCTCCCATGCAGAAAATGCTATCTGGAAACAAAACAAAACCTAAACACACAGCATATGGGGCCTAATCCTCACCTGATACACTAGAGCCTCAGGAAGGGGCTAACACAGCTGCATGCAGACCCTCCTGGGGGAAAAGTAGAGCTCGCTCTGTGTGCAGTAAGTTTAGGGCACAGAGCTATTCCTCTCCTCCATGCTGCCATTTATGGAAATATGGAAATTGCCACCCTGACTTTCTGGCCACTGGCAAAGGCAGCTAAGGAGCACTGGCCATTTCAGAGGCGGCCAGCAGAGGCTGCTGGCCACCCCTCTGCATTGACCCCACCTGGGGTCAGCCAACATCTAGCAGAAATAACACAAAACCAGAGGCAGGCAACCTGGACGTGATTTGTTGGCTCAACAAGGCTGAAAAACACAAAAGTGACTCTTCAAATAAAAATTCAAACACACAATAAACCTGCAACCTTTATGGCTAGGTCCTACAAAAGGTGACTTGCTAGTCCCTTCAGTAGGGGTCTCCCGCTTCAAGTAGGCATGGTTCACTCCACGAAGAGGAGAGGAATGTGCCCAGAAAAGATAAAATACAGCATGGATCAGCTGGCCATGTTAGAGAACCCCCCCAGGCATTCTGACCCCCAAACCTCAGGCACAACTCCAAGCAAGGGACACCCACCCCCAGCAGAGCAGGGACATGGCACAGCCTGGGGACACAGACCTGTCAAATGAAAACTGAATCCAAGATCATTCCTGCCTTATGCAAATGGCCTTTGCAAATATCATGCACAGTGCCCAGAGCAGGAGGAAAACAGGCTCACAGCCTCTTTCTGCTCACCTGAGATCAGCAGTCAGCCAGCTACATGTAGAGATACATGCGAGCTGGCGTCAAAGCTAACAAGAGACTCCAATAATCTTTACTCCCAGTTTCCTACTTAAAAGACACCTTCATGCCATATCATGTTCCAGCTTGTTGTGTGATCCAGATCATGTCCTCCTGCTGGCTACAACAGTTGTAAAACGAATAATCATATTTTCTTTTTGCACTGAAGTTTGGTCAGACTGAACACACTCAACATTGTAAAATGTATCAAGATCCAAAAATGAAAGGCACTCCTTTGGTGTAAAACACTACAGGACTGTCTCAATTTAAGAATGCAGGATCTAGTAACCCAAAATTTGTTTGAGGATGTTTTGAAGGATTAGGCCATTCAGATTCATTCAAAAAGAGAAGAAAATTGGTTGCACATATGCTTCAGCATGAAAGTATTTATCTGACACCCAGCCAAAACCATTCTATCTCTGTAAGCAATCCCTAAGCGCTGCAGAAAGCATTCACTGCTTTCATTACTAAATTACTTTTTAAGAGTTCAGCAGGTAACTGGAGTTCCAAAAGTCTTAGATTGGTTTGGCAACACCAAGATTTCCTAATGGACTTGCTGTCCAAGAACTTTGGAGGGGAAAAAGTAAATAATAAGCTGGATGCTAAATCTACACCCTAAAATAAGATGGATTCAAATTACACAGAGAAGCTGGATTTTAAAGAGAAAGAACTTTTCAAATGAGTAAAGCACTGCCCTAAGGAGGTTCTGTGACCATGAAGCTTCAGCTCATATTCAAAATCACGGAGCAAAAAGTCCTGTGAATTTTTCAAAGACACTCTGCTGGCCTGAATCTGCTCCTGTTAAACTCAATAGACTTAATTTTGACACAAAACTAATTAGGACAACGCTGCCCCATATTTTAGACTGTTAATGCCTTCTTGTTAGAAATAGAGGACTCCAAAACCCCTTAGATAAATACCATTTTGTTTATTACTTTTCCAGTTCACTCAGCATGAACACCAGAAGGAATGAGCCTAAATCCGTTCCACACACCCGAGTGCTCAATGCTTCACAGAGCTGCAGTTCCCCCAAAGCCATAGGAAGAGGGTGATTCCCAGGCTGGCCTGGCTGCCAGCAGCCCCCGAGGGCTAATGAGGACTCTTGCCCCAACCACATCAATAGCTTTTGGCAAGCCCTTCTCTGCCTCAGTTCCTCGCATTTATAAAATGGAGATGATGACAGCGTTCCATGTTAATAATCGCCATACACAGTGCTTTAAGTGTTATTATACAGTGCTTTTCATGCACTGCCAATTATTTGCTTCTGAGAGGGAAACTGAGGCACAAAGCTCCGTTAATTGCGTAATGCCACCCATGAGGCCAGAGCAGAAGCTCACAGAACATGTTCCTTCAACACCACCTTCTTGCTAAGACATTGCCATTACAAGATCACTGCTTGTAAATACAGCTCTAGAATTCCAATAATTCTCGAACAAAAGCTGCTGGCTGCACCTACACGAGCAGACACCATCAGACTATGCAATTATAAAGTACGAGAGTTGTTCGGCACAGAAAGCAAGTCAGGCTTTACTTCAGCTTCTGCATCCATAACTTTTCTGAGGTTTAAGAGTTCCTTACACAAAGCTTTTTTTGTCCTGAACAAGAACCACAGACTAAAGAACAGATGAAAGGTGAGATATTGGGAAGACATGGAGCTAAGAGTCAGCTCCAAAACAAAACTCTGTTGCTTTAGGACAAAAAGACAGCACCCGTAGTCTTTTCCTTTGGGCAGTGGAAGCTCCTCTTTGTACACAGCAGGTGTTCACTGCAAGCCCCTAATCAAGCAGGGGAAATAGGAAAGCTCTGCCTGGCAAACATGTGGTGTTTAACAGCTTATAAACTTCTTTAACTACAATAACATCATCTTATATTTTATGGCCCCTTTCATGCTGCAGGATCCCAGAGCACTTTGCCACCTTAAACAAACAGCTGTGATGCGCTGGACCCACATGGACAGGAAAAGTTCAAGATACAAGAAGCAAGTTCCCTTCAGATTCACACACCAGGACCTGATTCAGTGAAAGTCCTTGTATTCCCAGCACCTTTAGCAGTGGCTGGGAAGGACAGGGTGCCTTGACATGGAACGTGTCTGATACATAGCTGGTAAAAAGCTGTGTCCCTAAAGCTAAGGGCACAATGCAAAGACAAAGTGCTAAGGACAGTGTCTTCACCTAGACGCCCCAGTAAAACAGTCACAGATAAGAATTATTGTTCAACACCACAACGCAACAGCCCATACAGTCAAATTCAATACTTAACGGCTCACACGCACGCACCCCAACGTTACGTAGCATAGTTTTATAACAGGAATGCAGGGAAGCAAAAAAAGGACATAGCCATTCAAAATAAGATGGTGGCCAGGACATCAAGAATACCATGAGGCAGCAGTGCCCTCGTGGCCAAGAAGGCCAATGGGATCCTGGGGTGCATTAGGAGGAGCGTCTCCAGCAGGTCGAGGGAGGGGATCCTGCCCCTCTACTCAGCCCTGGTGAGGCCACACCTGGAGTCCTGTGTCCAGTTCTGGGCTCCCCAGTTCAAGAGGGATGTGGAGCTGCTGGAGAGAGTCCAGCGCAGGGCTATGATGATGATC
>VZSV01000018.1:9250126-9263432 GCA_013398735.1 Nothocercus julius | reverse complement strand
AGCACCAAAAGTTCCACAGGAACTTAAGGAAAAATTTCTTGCCAGTGAGGGTGCCAGAGCCCTGGCACAGGCTGCCCAGAGAGGTTGTGGAGTCTCCTTCTCTGGAGATCTTCCAAACCCCCTTGGACGCAGTCCTGAGCCACCTACTGTAGGTGACCCTGCGTGTGCAGGGGGGTTGGACTAGATGATCTCTAGAGGTCCCTTCCAACCTTAAGCATTCTATGATTCCACGAATACAGCCTTCCTTCCCCAAAATTGCCCAAGGGGTGGAGTGGGAGGAGGGTTCTTCAGCTACACCAACAGCCTCAGAACTCTGAACCTCAGTTTTAGCTTGGAAAGGAATATTAACAAAGTGCCTTTTAGTGGCTCAAATGGATACGTACCAGCTGGAGAACCATCAGCACCCATGTACCCCCCAAGATTTCCCATCTAAAGATTCTATCTTCACAGTCTCAGCAGGATTATAGCATAGACTCACTTTCATAACAAGTCTTCAACTTCCAAACTAACATATTCACCTGCACATAAAAGCTCACCACTGAAACAGAAGTTTCTCAACAATACATACCCAATCCAAAGCAATCCATAAGTTTGCCCATTTGTTTTTGTTCAAGAATAAACTCAAGTTACTCTAGCACAATGGAAATTTATCTGTAAATACAGCAGAAATACTGAGACAGTTCAGAGAGACTGAATACACTGTTATACCCCCTCCTACGTACCAAATGCTTCATATAAGGAGGCAAAAGTCCAATCAAATAACTTCTGTGGATCAGGAGCTTTACAGTGAGATGCTGAGTTAAGAACAACTGTGCAAGAAAACACCCAACTCCGTAGGATACATAGATACATAGTACACATAGGGTGCTGATGCTGCAAGAGCCTATGCCTTGCCCCATCAGTGTTGTTCAAATTTCATTTAATGCAGCTGTGAGATCAGTGTTTGTAACTCTAGTGCCTTAGGGTCTTAAGTACCACCAACATCTGTAACTCTAGGCAAAGTTACGGACAAAACTTACTTAAATTGCATAAAATCTTTGGTCATTTTAAATTACTTTAAGGGATTTAAAAATCACGTCAGGTAATCAAAAATTTTATATATATAGATAGGTATATAATTTTATAAAGCAAGACACTGCCTCTTGAAAGACAAAAAAGCAGCCAAGAAGCCAGAATATGACAAACACATTTTTAATTTCTTCAGAAACAGATCTGCAATTCTGCACTGTTAACACACACAAGCAGGATTGAGGAGGGAGAGAATAATTTGTTACCATCAGGTAACTGGTTGCCAAGTTATTCATGCTGAGTCAGGTAAAGATAGAACCTCAAAACTGCACACGTTCAGAAAGCAGCAAAAATGACACAGGGAAATGGTGAGAAGTGACACTCTGTGGACTTGGGCCACAGCAGCACAACACCTATGTACCCAAGACAGTTCAAATCAGGTCATAAAATCCAATTCATGAAAATAACCTTTTAAAAATAGATTGCTACAACTGGCTTCCCCTGAAAGGCAACTGCTCCAGGCTGCTGTCTGAGCCACTGTTTGCAGGGTGGGTGTCCACACACCAAAAGGGAAAGTAATAACTAGGGAGGCTTTAATTCAATTCCTGGAACAGTCCTCATCTCAAGGAAAATATATACATGGACTGCAACAGCCAAAAGAGAGCCAGGAGAGGAGATCCCTTTAGAAGCCATTAGCTGCAGCTGTTATCGTAGCTGCACGTTAGATAAAAAGGAGCTTAGTCCTGCTTTGTTTGGTGCGCACTTTGCATGCCTGCTAGCCAGGCACACAAAGTCTGCCCTCTGCGCTATCCTATTAGTTTCAGGATTTTCTATTTAATCTCCATAAAGTTTGTCTCATCTGAAATTCAGCCTTCTACATTATGTCCAGAAAAGCCAATCTGCACCTCCCAGAAGTGGCAGAAGAGGGACAAGGAGTGAGCATCTCCCCCATAAGATTCTTGTTCAAAAGGACTGAGCCTCAGTTGAATTTGAGACAGAACACAGAAAGGTCCCAGGCAGACACAGGCTAGGCACTCACGAGGTTTCAGACGAGCTCCCTTTTTTCTTCAGCATCGTTTGCAGGGGACAAGTAACCAGCAAATGTCCTGAGGTTTGACCAAAAGGCAGCGAGGGGAAGCCCCGCAGCTAGGGGAGCAAGAACAGAGCAGTGTGGGGTGGCAGTTCCCCAGGCCTCCGCAGCTCACATCTCTGGGAGCGCCACAGCTCCCTCCTAGAGCACTTCTCTTTCTGCAATTTTTCTTCTGTATTCATAGAAGAAATAAAGTCATGTTGTATCTTCCTATCAGCATGGTAATTACTGCTTGGTGTAGTGCCTAAACACAACCCTATGTAATTACCTCACTGACATGCTACACAAGGAATATTGCTGGAAAACAAAGGTGATAAATGGAAATATTTCAAGTACTCTGCAGAGGGGCAGGGGTGTTTATTTTACCCTGGACAACATCACACTAACTGAATGGCTCATTTGTACAGGGACATCCAGATCTTACATTTGCTAGAAATATATCAAAATGAAAAAATGTGAGGGGAGGAAAAAAAAAAAAAAGGACCAAGAAAAGGAAGTCATATACTATGTTTATAGCTCTGTTAAACTATGCAGCATGGAACCAGTCAGAAGGTACCTTCCAGTTCCTCTGAGTAACTAATGCACCCACAGGAGACATCCACATCAAAATCTCAGAGCAAAGCGGTCGGATCTGCTGCAATTTGGGAATTTGGCACTCATAAAAGACTTAAAAAAGGCAGAATCAGAGCTGTAAATGGTTTCTGACAGCATTCACTTCATGAAGAGATCTCTGTAAAATATGGAATATATTACGAAACCTGCGCTGGAAAGCAAAGCACTTTTAGGTAGGTGGAACTTTTAAATAGCATGTCATTAAATCTCTCTCACATTTAGCATTTAATAGACGCAACTTGCACAGCAGCAGGCTCATTACAAAGGCGGCACGCCGGACTGCACCTAGCAGCGAGCAGAGCTGAGGCAGAGCCCAAGTGCCTCATTCATGAGTGTTCGGATACTGTGGTGATGAGTAAAATCATCCCAATGTCTTAACACATTAAATTAGAAAGATCTCTGCTCTGCTACCAGTCGTCTTTGGCCTCATCCCCACACAACTTTGTCAGCTGAATGTAAGCCAGAATTGCAGCCTGTGTAAATTACTGTAGTTGCTCTGCTGTCACTGGCAGCAGGCCATTTTTTATACCAGATGTGGTCTGACCTACGTATATTTAAAAATAGGGTCAGTATAATAAAAATCTTAAGACCCTTTGACTGGTTAGTGTGGACACAAGAAAATTGTGCTAATCCCATTTCCAGGACAAAGGCCAAAGTGTACAACCTGCCTGTCTGAAGTAGGTCACCTGCCATATATAGGTACCTATATCAAGCGGTTTAAGAGCAGCTGCGTGTTTGCACATCTCTGATTTCACCTGTCACTTTAGCCACGACTTTTGAGGAGCCTACTGTAAGAGGGGATTGCTGTGCTTTTCCTGGCTCGTGTTCTTCAGCAACAGAAGTTAAAACCATGAAGAGTTTTGTAAGGATACTTTCTATGACCAAGCACGCAAGTACTGTTTTTACAACAGAACATACATGAAGTTCACACAACCTCAAGAAAACCTCTTAATCTACAGACTATTTCTAATTACTATCCTCTTCCTAGAAAATCCACTCCAAGGAGAGCTGTGGACCACTGAGCCAGACAAAGCAATTATTTCCTACTTAGCACATCTCGAGCGCTACTTGATTTTTGAGGTAGAAATTGTAGAGACCTACCATGACTACCTCTTATCCTTCAGTTTTAAACTATTGCACATGACCTACATCAGAAGTCTGCTCCGCCATAATGTTTGCGCCTGGGAGAAGCTGGATCAAGTGCCGAAATCAATTCTAATCACAGTAACCGAGTCCGAGCTGCTGATTACACCTTATTGCACACTTCAATAGTGCAGACAAGCAGCTTCTTCATCTTTTTTCCTTGGTAAAGGTTTACACACTAAATACTTTTTTTTTTTTTTTTTTTTTTTTTTTTTTTTACAAACTCTCACTATAGCAAAGAATGGTTTTTACTGATTTGAACTCATCTAACATGCAAAGTTTTCCCTTTCTCAGATTTTAGCATCGGAGCTATTTTAAGCCAAGCCAGTTTCAGCAACCTTCCCATGGCCCCAAAGGAATATTTTCCAAGACTGTTTTGTTAGGAAATTGATAAGTGGAAGATTGACTAACAGGGATCTGTAACAGACAGCTGACTATTTAGCACCTCAGCTAACTTTTGAACAGAATCGAGTTGAATTGGAGCAAGCTGTTAAGTGGAGAAGCACATGCCATAGATCTCAGCCTGTGAAGCTCACAAGATCATTACTATTTACCCGTTGGGCTTCACTCGCTCCATCGGACAGAATTTATCAGAATGCCTCAGACTGCTTCTATTAGCATCACTATCCAAACTCTCTGCTCCGCTTCTCTGTCTGGAAGGGGGCAGTTTCAACTGCTATGAGCACAGTAGCAGCCAGTCCCAAGGAGCCTGGCTCTTCATAACATCTTTGTCTGAAAAAGCAGCATTAGCCATGAAACAGAACACCCAAGGATTCTTGCTATACATCTTCATTTCATAAGGAAATATCTCATTTATGCAGTATCAAAGCAAAGCAAGTATCTGGAACAGCCACCATTAAAAGATCCCAGTGCAATAATACTTGTCTTAGATGTTGAGGGGCATCTTGAAGAGAAAAAAAAAATTGTTGTTTTTCCTGTAACATTTTGCAGTGGATCCTATGGCTGACTTTCTCATTCTGAACACAACATATGTAAAAAGCTGTACCCATCTTCTCCTTTAACTAGGTATCCAAACCCTTCCAATGTTTTCCTCTAATGTGCCAGAAAACCTGTGTTTTGCTTTCCATCCCAAAAGTTACCATTTAACCAACCTCTTATTGTCCCATTCCTGCAATTTCCTTTGGCTCCTGACCTTTCCGCCACTGACATCATCTGTTTCCTCCCAGCAGAGGCAGCATGCATGCAGGCAAGGATCACTTTCCCAGCAAAGAGCCTGCCATTCTCTCAAGTGCTCTGCTAGGTGACCTGGCTGCATTCTGTCACATTTTCAATTTCCCCACAGTTCTTATCACTCCTTCCCCCTTTTTCTACTTGTAACTTACTGCATTGTTCCCAACCATTCCCTCTGCTCCACACTCAGCGTTAGACTCCCTAACACCACTGCTTTGCCCTCCAGACATGCTTAAAAGCAAAAACCCTTGATTAAAGGAATTCACAGTCCACATGGCTTCTTTTATTATCATTTCATGAGAGGGGCCATTCTTTTGTCCAATGCTGATCAGTATCTAATTCAGGAGGAACTAATTAATGATGGAAACAATAACACAAATATTAAATTCTGGTAGAGAGTCATCATAACATAGTATTACAAGAGGATATATACCCTTGCTATAGTATTCTTTTTCTAAGCATCCCATTGCAATCTTTCAAATGGTCTCTACGAGTTTCTCTTGCACCTATTGCTTCAAAGACTATTCCGACAGACACAAAACCTGAAAGGCCAGCTGAAACCATAAGCACAGTTGAAACATTTCATCTGGATTTTCCACTAAATTTGTCCTGTGGGAAGAAGATAATAGTAAACAGTGGGAGAGGAACACAGTCCAGACACTTCCACAGAAAATAAATCTACTTCCAGAATACTGCATATTTCTTGTTACCTATTATTTTTAACCTCTTGTAGATTTATTTTTACTACAATTTAATCTTACTTTATATGCCATAACATTATTGTTATGAGAAACACTAAAATAGCAATCCCAGACACCCGACATCATTTTACAGAATGGAATTAAATGCAGCTCCCCAGCAACAGCTGTGTAGATTACTGCAGCAGCCACCAAGCCACAAGACCCATTTGCAGTCTTGTTTCTTCGAGTATCTTGATGGAGACAAGGGAGATGAATGAAAATTGTAGAATTGCTCACAAAATTTTGGTGGGTTTTATCTTGCATTTAAGGAAGGGTTGAGCAAGAAGGATTAAAAAAAAAAAAAATGCATCTAAAAAGGATGATTTCTGTCTACTGCTACCAGACAATGTTAAGGCAGTTAATCACTAAGCGTGTTGGCACTGACCATGAGTATTTTATTTATTTAACTAAAATTTTACTAAATTTTTACTAAAGTTCTTTAAATAAGTGAAAGTTTATCTGAATAAAAAAAGTCTCAGCTCTTGGCTCCACAGCATATAATCCATTAATTCCAACAACATGTAAAGAAATAAATTCTGTCTCACTGATCACCTTAGCTTTTCAGCAATGTAACACTGATGTCCATCTATTCTTACCAAGACAAACTGCGGCAGAGTTTGACTTTCGGCTCCTTCCAGAAGGCATCACCATAGAACTCTCTGTTTTCAGCTTGGATAATAATGGGTACAACAGTTTGATGTTGACTTACAGGACTGGTGAAAAATAAGCACTGCTAATTTTACTAAGTGCCATGCCAGCGACTCTGGGGAGCCCGTATTTTCCTGCCTTCCCACACAGCAATATGATTTGCTCCTGGTTAATGGAGTGTGTGTCATACTGACAGGGGTGCAGTTGAGTTAGGATGTCCTCCTCCTTTCTTGAAGGATAGGGTCACAGCAAGAACGCTGAGACACAGCATCTCTGAAACACACACTTTTTAACATGGCGGTTGCAAGCTGATAATCCCTGCAGCTCTCCTCTTTCTTGCCGTGGCCCCCATAGTTTATCATGTCCAATTAGCCATCTGCCAGGCCCGCACTGCTGCACAAAGGGGCCACGCGCTGCCCAGCGCGCCCCGGCAGCCGCCCCTTTGTCCCTACCGCCAAGCACAAGTCAGACACTATTGTTCCCCACCACTAAGGCCGCTCCCAATAGAGGCTGCCAGTTGTGATTAAAACAGCAGGAGTGCCAGGGTACACTCCAGGAGCAGGGAACCGTGCCAGGAGCCCCAGCATCAACGAAGAATCTTCAAAAGGCTCTTTTTGACACATATACTTTATTTGAGGTAGTAAACCAACCTGGGCCCAGTAGGACTCTAACTCGACACTCGGGTTGCTCCAGAGCACGCCCAGCTCACTGCCTCTGCTCTTTTACCAAGCCCTCACCTTTACCAGAAAGGCCACCCACCTCCAGCAAGGCCAAGTTTGGGTTAATTGTTCCTTTTTAATGGTTTTTATTTTAAAAGATAAGACACATGCACTATATGCACAGCTTGTTAAACACATACAAAAAAGTTATACATGTACAAAAAAAAAAAAATTAAAAAAAACTCAACTGACACAGCCTACATGGGTACTAGCAGCTATGTGAGGAGGTTAATTTGGTTTCTTTCATAAAGACTCACTCCCCTCTTTTTCTTAAGGCCACTTCAGCAACAGAAATGACCAGAGCAGCTGGTCTGCCAGTCTCTGAGATGTTAAATTGAAGATCATTTCCTCTTATTATTCTCTACAGAGCATGATGTGACCTTACACTAAAAACTATGGTCTGCCCAATTATGGCAGTTTTATTCCATCAGTGAAACTGAAATAGTGTTTCAGATGATTAAAGCAACAAAAAACTTCATTCTTAGTGTTAAAGGTAATTTGTTGCCTTGAAATGGGAGTCAAACAAATTAGGGCTATGTACCTGTATGTCCTCTGTCATTATATTGAAGAAGCAGAAGAAACTCCTAGATTTTAATCAAAGCCACACATGCAGATGAGGGAGAAAGAATTCCAATAAAACAGTTTATTTTAAGCAAAAATGAGCACTTAAAATTAGAAACAGAGTTATCGCTCAAGTCCTCAATTAGGGAACAGATAGTGTTTTAATTTCCACTGTTTTTTGCACAGAGTATTTTCACACTGCAGTATTGAGCATACATACTCACAGTATTTACTGCCTTGTTGAAAATAAGATAAATTAAAAAAGATAGACACTAACATTATTCTGTCAATACTCCCTTTTGCAATGTCTTGTTTATCTTATATTCAAATATTGGGCTTATTCTTAACACAAAAGGAAATATGACATGAAAATTGAAGTATTTCACAGAGACATTACTCCCCTTTTAACACGAAACACAATAAATCCTATTTCAGTTCGCTGCATATTGCACAGGTAACAGAAGCAGACCTAGATTTACGATTGCTCTTGCCATGGCTGAACCAAGTTCTCTTTCCAGTTACATTAGTGAAAATTCCCAAAGAGCTCCTCTGAAGCTGGTTATTCTGGATTTGTTTGCCAGTAACACAGTCAGTCCTAAAACTAGGTAGAAAAAAAATTTCAAGAGTACCATGTCATTTCTTTTACAGCCCCCTCTGTTCTAGACTTCATTGAAACAATCATATTTGACTTCACACGAAGCCTTTTCTCATATCTAACGGTTTTACCCCTCCCAAAGCGTACTCTCTGCCCTTCTTGCCAGATTTGCTATGCAGAATTTCCCCAGCAGCAAAGTCTCATTAGTTAAACACAGGGCATGTGTGCCATACAAGCCTGTTAAACAGGAGTTGTTTATCCAGAAAAATATTAAAAGCAGGACACCAATCCAAATCAAACAAAAGCACAAATATTTCTAAGTTGTTTCATGACTTATTTTAAGTTCCAGTCATAAAATGCAGAGCACTATGGATTTATAAGGCCTAATACTTCATAAGTATTTCCTTTGATATAGCTATGAAGGACTTATAAATACCACCGGGTACTGTTTGGTACATGTCACTGCGGAGCAGTAAAGCTGCTCTACATCCATAATCAAACTTCCTAAGGACCACAAGGTCACAACAGCTGAAACAACAAAATACTTCATCCCGAATCTTCAAGGGGCCCAGAACACCTGTCCGGCCAGAGAACTCCCCCACGGGCTCTTAACTTTGACAGTGTATGCTTGAGGGGGGAAAAAAACAAAGTTGGTTTAGCTGTTCTAAGATCTCATGTTTCCTAGCAGTTTATTAGGGCACTTGATGCAGCATGGAAAAGGAATAATAATCGGATCTGCCAAGCCAACTTGGATGCTCACCCGTGTTCACGCAGGCCATCATCCCCCTCAGGTGCAGAGCTGGGACAGGCAGCCCTCTTGGCCCTGACACAAAATGGTCTCTTTGATAGAAAAATTTTGGGACATCACTTTTCTTTCCGAGCTTCACCGCAGAACTTAGTGAAAGCAAGAGTACACTGCCAGCAGCTTCAACAACTGCTTATCACATCACCTCTGAACTTTGCTAATGCCCAGTTCCCCTTTTCACCCCGTTAAGAAATCAAGGATTGTTAACTTCAGTAAATATTAATTCTGAATAGAAGCTGAGTGTTAAAGGTTTCTCCCTCTGCAAGTAATTCAGCACAGTATTAATTGAATTAGTATCAAAGACAATAAATGTCTTCTTACTGTCCTACATACAACACAATGTCATTCCAGAGAAAACATTATAAATAACTATCAGATGTCACTCCCATTGTCCTGTACGCAGTTATGAAGGGAGAGACAAAAAAAAAAAAAAAAAAAAAAAAAAAATCCTCCATTAAACAATAAGGAATGGAAGAAGCAAAACTCATACACCTGACAGGGGCAGGGGTCAAGAGGGCACAAGAGGGCAGTACACTTTTTAATTAACAGCATCACCTTAAAGACCACAGGTGCTTTCCAAATGGTACGCATAGCCTGTCTTCACCACAGAGCCTCCTTTGTCAGTGAACATTACCAGACTGGACCTTACAAATTTTAAAGCCTCAAGGTGTGGAAGTCATGTGAACACCTCACCACCACTGACATCTAAATTGAATCAATTTATCTGTTCTACTAGGAGACACTTGATTCCATCAACCTCAAGGAGCACTTCTCTGCAGACATAATTTCAAGCACACCTATTGATCAAACAGCCTGTCCACTGCCAATCACTTCCAAGTTATTTAGTAGCGGAGCTGCCAGTCACTTGGACACAAATGAACAGTTGCTGAAGTCTAATCTACTGGTGGAAAGCAAAAAGAAAACAGAATAATTCATTGCAGTCAAAGGCAACGGAACAATATCAATTTTGATCTCACCCACAGGAAGTATCAGTGATAAATTCTGCATCTTTGTATCAGATCCAATCAATGTTACACTTCAGTGGCAGAAATATGATTTAGAAGAGAAAACCATACCTGCTACTGAATAAGAAATATCAATGATTGTCCTCTCCAGTAATCAATATTTTATTAAATTGTTCTTTCAGTGACCACGATAAATATTTCAAATTTTGGCAAAAGACTTTCTTATGTTTCACCTCTGCTTCCAAAACAAACTATAGAAACTCATACAGCTGAGACACAAAGACAAAGCTTTCCCTCTGTGTATGCATCTAAGGGATTGTTGCCATTTGTAGGCTTTATAATGCAACTTCATTTACATTAATTTGATTTGAAACAACAAGTATTTGGATTCATCTCCATAAAAACATCAGTCTATATTAAATTTGCACCAAGACTTAATTGAGAATTCTTCTCAAGTATGTTTTATTGGGTCACTAAAATAAACACAAGAAACTTAACCAGGTATATGTTGCTAAGATTGGCAACTCAAACACAACTCAAGCAGAAGTGATAGAGTTAATGCAGAAATTACTGCCTCAGCTCAGCAGCCCATGCTATCCTAGAAATCAGAGTAGGAGGCTGCAATAGTCATTTCTGCCCTTGAAGTCCCTCTATCTGTTAATTTTGATCCCAATTACATGAGTGTGATTCTCTGGAAGGAGATGGAATTACTTTCTGCATATATCTGGCAGTGAAAATTAAAGTAGTCCCAATCCTACGTTTCTCCAGGGACACTTAACTGAATTCCAGTATCAGCCACACACGTAAATCCAGCTGTTTCTTAAAAGTTATTCCTAGTTCTCATGAGCACAAGCTCAAGAACAGGCCCTCCTCCATCACCTTGCATTAATTCATTCGGTTTGGCTTTCCACACACAGCTCAGACCTACTCTCATAGCTGTCCTTAGCTATCTCAGGTTCCCTTGGCTGCACGCTTTGTGCTAGTGGGGCAGTCGCAGAGCTGCTGCCCGCATCAGTCTCTGTGGCTGCTCCCAGAAAGCAGCCTATCGATCCCAGAGGCTCCACGCAAAGTCCAGCTGCTCGCTAAAAGCCTCTAAGTGAGGGGCAACTTGTTTGGACTCCATTTTTTTTTTCACTGGGAATAACAAGATAGAAGTATATGCTTTTCCAAGCAGCAGCTACAAGTTTGAGAAAAGTTTTTATGGTTTAGTATATGCCTGCCTTGCAGAAGCAGCTAACATTCAAGCTATAGAGACTCTTTTGTCTGCTGGGCTGGGAATTTACAAGAGCATGTGAGAAAAACGATGATATTTTACCAATCCAGGGTGCAAGTCAACCCAGAAGACATAAAAAGTGAATATTTGAATGCTAAAAAGTTTATTCAGGTCTCTGCAGCTCTTATAGGACCATGAGGCTAGGTCTAGTCTTTCTCAGGCAAGCCTGCCATTGACTCCTAAGAAAGAGGGGGCTGGAAGAGTCAGCTGTGCTTCCTGAATACCCCAGCTAGAGTTTCTCCTACAAGCACCACATGAGCCATCCGCTCCATTAAAACTAACAGCAGCTTCAGGCAGCCACAATACCAGCATGCAAATCCCCAAATCCAACACTGCACACAAGCACCACACACCACCTCGAAATACACTGCAGTTTCACAGTAGTCATATCCATTATCGTTTCCTTTTCTCCCATTTTCTCAGTGATATTTGCCTGGTAATTACAAATCATGACAACAAAGACGAATTACTAACAGATTTTTTCATGTCAGCACCTCGCGTACAGGAAGGTATGCAATGGTGCAGCAACAAGCATTGTGCAGTCTTTTTAATGAAGCTTTTTAAAATAGATTAGACAACCATGAGGTCTGGACTTAACATAGTTATTCCTGCCTCAGTACAAGGATGTGGCTGAGACAGCCTTTCCAGGTCTCTGTTTCCATGACTTTGTTACCTTGAGAAGGAGGAATATTAACAGAGATTCTAGAAACTCCAGGATAAATGCACTAAGGCAACAAGCGCATTCATGATTCTGCAGGTAACATTTCTGGTGAAGGCAGAATGGAAGGTGTGTCTGGTCATACGAGTCTTTGTGCTTCTTCCTTATTCAGGAATACTTAGTTCTTATAAGCAAGGCAAACTTGACTATCTCCAAATTCAGTTCTTTGTTAAGCCAGCCTGCTTATGTTGACAAGGCAGGGTCACCAGAAAATAGTTTGGGGCAAAGAAGGCAAAATCAGAAATGGCAGAACCACCCTAGAGTGTTTTCAAAAAAAAATTTTTTTTTTTTTCTTTTTACAAACCTTCAGGAACCCACAAACATCAACATTGCTGCGACTTGCAAAAATTTACTTGCAATCAGGTAGGTTGCAATCGACATGCAGATATCCTAAGGTTTAATGGACTGGTGACCACAAGGTACACTCCACCAGGCCCTACTGCAGTTATCCCCCAGGCCAAAGGGTTGTGCCTGAATGGTGTCCACCATGGCACGGAGTCATGAAGCCGCTGCAGGCCTGCAGGAAAGAACTTCTTCAAAGTTTTGGTGATTACATAATTTCTTTTGGTAACTGGAGCTCCAAGCACTCTGCACAGCTAATTATCAGGTAGGAGGAGAAAAACAGCTGAAAAGCAGAGTCTTGGCAAACAGCTGGGGCAGTAAGTGTCAGTCCTAGACTAATAGGGTCAATCCCCTTACAAAACAAGGAGTTAATCCTTTACATTTTTCTTAATTAAAAATCTAGCATGAAGCCTGCAAGGCTTTAAGAACCTAGCTGCAAAAGAAGAGGAGAAAAATACCACATGTTGTTTCACTCGGACATCGGTCCTGCACCCAGCTGGGTTTCAGCGGGCCACCAGACATGCAACACCTCGGGCTCAGGGAGCACAGCACCCGCTGCTCTGCGAATTTAACCAGTCACTGCCTCCGTGAGGGAGGCCCCGCTCCGCGCGCCTCCGCAGCCTGGCCGCGCTCGAGCTCCACTTGAGCATCCGTGGAGGCGGCAGCCCCGAAAAGCGCTCAGCCCGAGACGGGGGTGCCGAGAGGCCGCCCGAGGCCATGTCCCAGCGGGGCCGGCTCCGCCGCCCCGCAAAGCGCCGGTGCCCGGGGCGGGGGCGCGGTCGGGCCCGCCCGTCGCTGCCCTCCGCAGCCGCGGACGCCCCCTTTCTCTGCGCGCATCTCCGCGAGGCTTTTGTGCCTCCAAGCGCAGGGCGAAGGGGCGGCGGCAGCGGCTCTCC
>VZSV01000018.1:9236043-9249218 GCA_013398735.1 Nothocercus julius | reverse complement strand
CCCGCGGCGGCTGCCGCACACAGGTGCGGACGGCGGCGCCCCCCGCACTGATTTGCGCCACTGTTATCCACCCCCCACCCCCTAACACACACACACGATGAACAACGCGGGCGGCCTGAGTCTGGATGTAGCGGGGAGCAAAATGAAATCCCCTCTTTCTGCTTCCTTTTCTCCAGCGGCCCTGGGCACAACTGTTGTGGTACCTTGCAGGTACCTAAACATACTCTGTGCTTTGCAGTGCACAGAGACTTTTGAGTTAGAGCTGGGTTTCCAAACTCTATTTTAGGTTCTGGTCCCAGCTCACACACTGGCTCGACGGTGTCAACTAATCCTGTCACTGTGCCGATATTTGGGACAATACTTATCATCAGGAGGAGCACAGTGAGGAATATCTGTTACTGGTGGTGCTAAACATTATTCCCTGAGCCCAGCTATCAGCATCTCCAGGAGATGTGCACAAATGAACAAAATGGATATTTGTAATTTGGGCAATTTCTTCAGCTATTTGAAGCCTCACCAGCCCCTCATTCCACTCAAGCCATGTAGCAGCTCTACAGCTAGCAGCCTTCTTAAGGCAAAAGCCAGAGGCTTCACCATTCCCTCTATCCAAACACCACCACGTCCACCAGAACATTTCCATCATCTCTCACAGAGCTCTGGTAAAACAACTGTTACAATAACCACACTTGTGGCTGCCTTGTCCCCATACAACCCACTTGCACCATGCATGCATGTCCCACTTTCAGGAGCGCACTCTCCCAGCCAGCAGGATAAAATTCCATCACCCCTCCACCTCTGCCATTGCTGCTCCCAGATGCTTAAGGGGCTCTACAGGTGCAGAGATGGAAATCAGTAAGGAAAAAAGCAAGAACAAAATATCTCTGGGAGCCTGGTCACCACAAGGGGACTCACTGGAGCACTCAGAAAAAGCTAAACGGTCTAGTCCATCTCAGGAAATAGTCCAAAATAGCAGAAATTGTCAAGCCAACTGGTTGAAAATGGCACCATTTACATCAGATATCAATCTGTCAGGCAAGTCAGCAGCAGAGCCTGGCAGAACCTCTCCTGTTTTATCCCAGACTATTTTATACAGAGGAACATGAGTTTACTTCATCTTATATCTGCTGAATAATACACCAGCAATGTCAATTTTCTACATGTGAACTCTGCTTAATACATCAGCTGCGGGGCAGGGAAAACTGGATGTGGACATGTGCCCAACAACTAGATATACTGCACTTGATAAAGAGGGCTGAAGCTTTCTCCATGGAAACTTGAGCAGCCAAATGACATTGAACAAACAGGAACAGCACCGAAATCCCAGTCACATCTCATCTGTCCTTCCTGCATACTACTGGAATTGAGAAGTTAAAAAGCCAAGCAAGCATACGCCAGGCCCAGGAACCACAAGGATAGATACACACATGCAGAGGTCTAGCATTTTGTCTCCCTCTGGTTGCCTTACTGTCTCCCTTCTGATCTCCAGGCTGCTGCCCATCTCCAAAGCCTAACCCAGCCATTCCCCTGGCCAGGAAAGCCTCGCACCACATATTCACCATCTTCACAAGATGATTCTTCAAGCAGTCATACACCTCATATATGCCCAGCTTATAGCAACGCAAGATGGGAACAACCACACTGAGGTATCAGTAGATTTTAGTGCAAGCTAGACATTAAGGGAGTTACTATTCTCACTAAAACTGCAAGTGGGACAGGTTTGTCACTAAAAGTATCATTAACAACTACGAACCATCATTGTATCAGTTCAAGTCTCATCTCTGGTTGATGTTCAGAGAAGAGCAGTTAAATATGAAAAGTTTCTTTCCAATATGTAATTTGGTTTTTAGATGCTGAAAGCACATATAATTTATTTGCAATACAAACCCCTAGGAAAGCCCTGTAGGATGACACAAGCCAAAGCACACTAGTTTCACTGACACACACCACTTTAATCTTGTGCACAGCTCTACCTGACAAATACCTCAATCCAGACCAAACCGCCAGTTTGGTACAAACAGCTAGGTACAAATGCGCTTATTTTTGAGGGCCCTCAAGTTGCTCAAAGATTTTGCTCAGGAATTGTCACATAGGCAATTTTATTAGGACCTCACAGACACGTGAGCTATAGGATGGGAAGAGAGAAAAGTATTTACACAGGAAGTCAGCAAAATTCATCTCTCCAAGACAACAAATCCTCTTAAAAGAAAAAAAAAAAAAAAAAGTGTATTTTAAGGCTCTAAGACAGTTGCCCAACTGGAAACTACAGCATTTAATATAAAGCACCTGCAAACTGGGTGTCCAGCATAAAGGGTCACAAGTCAAATGCTGTAAAACCCAATATATGGGCAAAGGTTTCCAATTCAAGAAGCTACTGGCACAATAAGGAAAACCACACTGCAGGTTCAGCAGGCAAGCTTCAGCCTGCAAGGTCTTGCACAGACTGTTACTGGTGCAGGACGCCCATCGCTCCCAGTAGCACCCTCTAAATACAAAACATTAATAGTCAGGATCAAACAGAAAACCTGTATGGCAGAGCAGGAAAACTTAAGTCTGAACAAGGCAGCCTTGGGTGGTTTTAGTAAGTTATTTTCAGCTACATTCTGGGATAAGTGAGAAAAAATTTTCACACCCAGAGACCTGCTCAGACCTATAGGTCTAGTTATTAGGGATGAAATTACTAAACTCTTAAATTGAAACGAGCATGCGTGGTAGAAGTTTCCAGGCATATTCTAGACTATCTGGAATGTTACAAGGGTTTAAAAAAAAAAATCTGCCAGTGTCCATGGAGAAGTCTCAAGGGCAGGATGTAGGAGGCAGAAGGCAGGATTCATATGCTTTGACATACTCAATCTCCCACATATATGCCACAGATTATTTCTGCTTTTAGTAGACAGAAAGTGCACCTCAAGGTTGGCTTGGCAGCACCCACATATATATTTCCCAATGTAGGTTAGCACTAACCTTTGCTTGGACACAACAGCTATATGGGCAGGCACAGAGCTACATCTAACTCCAGGCAAAAGCCCTTGTCCCAGCATCCTCGCTGCTATTGTTATCCTCCCCATCTGGAGTAAAGCCAAAGGGGGAATGTCTGTTCCAGCTACCATCTAACTGCCGCTTCCAGAGTCAATATTAGCTCTGATTTCCCAGAGCTTGGGCAGAGAGACAGCCAATGATCAAGCTTCCTCTCCAGAAACACCAGCCCAGTCAGAATGTGATAAAAACAATTTGCAAGATAATGTTACAACTGTATTACAGCTTGGTCATGGGGGCAATCCAGAGGCTTGCTTATACTGGGAAACAAACGTGCTCTCTTCTGTACAAATCCAGAAAAGCTGCATTTGCCACTCCAGCCACACAGACTTAAACCAATTTGGCAGCAAGCAGAACAATAGATGCATCCGAGAAAAACCTACAGGTCTTTCTCTAAGATTATCAATACAACTCTGGAGAAAGTCAATAACTGAAAATCCTTATTCTCTGGCAGCTCATGACATTTACTAGAGAAGTTGGTAGTGCTAATGGATCACAATTTTTTTGTTTGTTTGTTTTTGGTTTTTTTTGTTTACTGTTGGGCCTCCCTCAGCCAGACTGTTGGCTATAGGGTAGAAAACAAGCTGATTTTGGCCAAGTCTCTGCTGCACTTTCAAGACTGAAATCTTCTAACACCGTTAAGCTGGAACATTTTATTCTAACAAAATTTCCTGCAAACATTTCATCCTAACTCTACAAGTTTGCCACCTTCTTAGCAATACTGAGCAGTATTTATTTATAAGGAGTGCCAGAAGTCTGTGCAGGCTCCCTGACAAGTTCTGCCCAGTTACAGAACTGGTCCTGTAAAAAGAATTATTAAATATTGTAGTGTTTGGGGAAGCATTTTGTAAGTGTACATAGTAGCTATTTAGAAAATCATTTTTAAAGATGAAGCATGCATTAAAATTAAACACTGACTACTACTTTATTGCCATACGCATTCACCTCAGGGCACTTGTAGGATACTAATTTCACACATGGTTGCACATAAATACTAACCTGTTTTCCATTTCACCATCACAAATATGTGCAAGAAAAAAGAGCTTTTCCCTGGGATACAAAAGGTAGCATAGTTGTGTATGTGAAAATAAAAACAGTGGGAGCTCAGTTCATTTTTACAGAAAATAATTGGATCTTGCAAGAAATCTGTAAAAGTGTTTAGGCTTTGGGTCATCATTAAGAAGCTCTAATAAAACAAATTATTTGGCTAAAACCACTATAAGTAACCTCAAAAAATAAAATGATTCACACATTCTTACTGGATCAGTGCTGGTCAGTGCTTTACAATATTTTCAGCGTTGAAAATGCAGGTTTTAACGTTCATATCATCAGACTCCAACTAGCAAGCAGAATGCTTTTTCCCTAAATTACCCAAATATGAATAAGGCTAACTAAATGGGGGTGGTTCTCCTGCCCCCCACTCACACCCCTCTTTATTCTTTTTTACACAAAAATCAGCATCACACATGTAGTATCTGGATGAGTCTTGTCCAGAGCCTCACACGAGGAACGATTAAAAGATGTCCCTCTTTTTAATATTTATTTTTTAAATATAATAAGTGTTACTGAAGGCTGCAACTAGTAAACTGCCAAGGCCAAGCTGGTGTGCTGGTATTATTCAGTGACTTTGAGTGTTTACCTCTACCATTCCTTTACCTAGGCCTCAGGGGCAGTCAAAACTCTTGCTGACACAAGAAGCAAGGTGTCGATTCCTCAGAGTCTCCCTGCCGGCTGGCAACCACTTCTCTCCAGACAGCTTCAAGAGACTTGCTAAGCAGATCTGCTCTTCCACCACTTGTCCCCTAGATCTCTTTTCAGCCTGGCTTAGAGCAATGAATGGGGAGTTTCCAGATTTCTCCCTCGTTCACTGCTGTTTTTAGACTTCTCTCTTCTACCTATAAGTAGGCTTCCTTTCTCTGCTCTTTATGAACAAAGACAGATCTATCCAGCTTCCTGTCCATATTGCTTGCTACAGGTAGACAAGAATGAGGAAGGGCCATCTTGGCTTGTGAACAAAAAGCAAATATAAGTACCACAAAAACTCATTACTAGGCAAGGAAGATGGGCCCAACCAGACACATCCTCCTGGCTTTCTGGCCTCCCTGGCACACAGGCCAGCCTTCCACTCTGTAACAACCACAAACTTCGCACCCAACTGCTTGTGGTGGTACTGGAGACCACACACAACTCCAAGCCCACTTACCTCGGGGCTCTACAAGCATGCCTTTGCTGACACTGTATCTTACTTGGGTTCCCTTACTCTCCCCTGTGTATTAAGTCAGAGATTATTTTCCATAGTTCACAAGGGGGCCCAGACAAACAGGGATGATACAGGCTTATGGTACACTCAAAATTCTCAGTAAAGTCTGGAACAGTTCAGAAAACTACAGATGCAAATGCATTTGTACACGAAAAGAGCTGCCTCAGTGGCAGAGCATCTCAAAAGGAAACTCAATGCCCCAGAGAGGGTTTTCAATACAAATTGCCACTTCAGTATTTTCTACCAGTATTTTGGGTGTAGCACTGACAGGACTAAAAGCCAGGCAGAAGTACAGCTCTGCTGTGCCAAGAGCTTTGGAAGAGAAGGATGGCAACAACATTGGAGAGAAAAGAAGGACCTATGTGAGGAATCCCAGATGATACTGTTCAGTAAATGGGTTAAGATAGCACTGAAAGTACTTGCTACTTCCAAAACAATATTGTTCCTAAGTTCTATGACACTCACTCTGTGAGTAAAGTCAGGCATACGACAGGCAGCCAGACTGACACATGCATTCTGCAACAGGAGAGATGCCTTTAAGGCAGTTATTCCAGTGCCCTGGCCTGTGAGTCTGATAGAGGCTGGTGTCAAAATTACCTCCAGGAAAGCTGCACTATAAATTCTTAAAGACCACACGTGATCTTCAGTATCTTTGAAAACATAATACCTCACAGCTGCAAAAGCTGAAATACTTCATTCTTCTACAGGTTGATCTTCAGGGGTCACCTGCATCTGCTTAGAAGCATTGATACCAGCCATGAGGATGAGGAGCTTCCTTCTGGCAGATATCACAAATCTAAACACTGCAAGCACTATGCACAAGCACCAATCATTTCCCCTTCTTCATCTATATCCTGTCACCTATTCCCTGTACTCTACTGAAAAGCTGGAAAAGACCAAACCTACACTGTTTCGCACTAGGAAAATTTCATAGATAGCTTGGTCTTCCAGTTCTGGATCAGAAGCTACCGGTCATCTGCCTACAGAGATCCAGCTGCTTTTGACCTGGATCCTTCCTCCCAGTAGCAGAGCTTCTGCCTTGCTAAAAGAACAGCAGACTTGGTGCACAAGAGGGGCATAGACCTAGAAAGCCCTTTGCATACTTCATCTTTGCAGCTCAGAGCAGGGGCAAAAGCTTTCATCAGGCCTCCGCTTCTTGAGCGGAGCTACCTGACAACGAGACCTGTTAGGGAGACTTAAGGTACCAAACAAATAGGCAGAAAGGGAAGGCTGAGCGAGCTCTCTTGTTAGAGTGCAAGGTAGAGCTGTGATAATATCAATTTTTAACGTATATGCTCTAACATGTAGCTTTGACAAAATGGACTGAAGCACTATTTCCCCAAAAATCCACAGAGAAAGATCTCAGTGTTTTGCTTCCACAATTTTACGTTTGACCTACCATCTGAAATTCATACTTTTTTTGCTTCAGAGAGATTTCTTTTAAGCAGCTGGCAATTAGACAAGCCAAGTATCCTAAAAACTGGAATAGAAATACAAAGTACCTGTTTACCCCTATCAGTCAAGACTACTAATAATGCTCTGAACACATTCATACATGTAGTATATGCACAGCAATATTTGATACACATCCAGAGAGTAAGACTTCCTCCAGCACCAGAACAACAAATATATAGTAGATAAGAAACAACACTGGATTCTTAGAATCCCTTCTTTTTGCTATGAATTACACCCTTTCAGAAAACCTTTACCCCTTTAAGTAATAATTTACCTATCTGCAACAAGACAGAAGTGCTTTCTCACCTTCAGTGAAAGGCTTAAATCATTACAGTTTAGTGAAATACTCTGAGATCTTCAGCTGAAAATAACATACTATTTCAGGATGAATTTTACTCCTAAGAAAAGCCCTGGCAGATCCTTTGCACAGAGGGAAAGTCCATATTCCTGTTTATGTAATACAGCTAGAGCTATAGCAGGACACTTTGGTGCCCAGGACACACAGATTTTACTTTGGGCTTGTCTACTCCTCCCAGGCAGTATCCCAGAGCAGCAGGTGCTCCTGGGCCACAGACACATTCCCTCCCAGAAGGGACATCCAAGAAGGAGCTACCACGCCCCAATCCTGACGTTCTGTAAGTACTAAAGAATATCAGGTTGTGAGGTCCTGCCAGGAGAAGCCTTTATTTCAAAGATAAATCTCTTCATCAGTTATAAAATGGAACACGACAAAAGGACAAATGAATTTAGATTCAAATGTTGATATTGCAAACGTATAAGGCCTTCCTAGGCAACAGGAGTAAACATTACAGTAATTAGCATCCATGCAGTCAAATATCATTTATTTGAAACCCATGATTTTGTATTTCTTAATGTCTAATGGCATGTTAAACCTTTGATTTTAATCTCTTGCCAATGGCATTTCTCCTGCTCTCTGTGGGTATACGTCTATGCATATGTGTTCGTACTTCCCCCCCTCATGCGAGGAACCAAATGAAAACTAACTTCAGCAATGAAGACAGTTTCTCTGCTAAATATTCTTCTGGATTTTCCAATGGCTATTATCTTGTCTGAATTGTTAGACTAAGGAGGCTTTTAACCGGGATTGTATCTTTTATAACTGACATCTGCACCCCAAAAAAAAATTAGCATCTAAATGAAAAAGGGAAAACAACACAAAGAAAGCAGAGATCTTCACACTTTTTAGTCAATAATGTACATAAACTTAGTAGATTCACGACACAATTCAAACTGCAGTAAAAATCCAGCTCTGCTGAAATTAAAGGCAAAGGTCCCTTTAACATCAAGGAGACCAGATTTCATCTGGATGCTTTTAGCCTGGTAAGTACAAATATATGTTTTGGTGCTGAAAATCCTGGGTTCCAGAACTGTTATCAGCACAACACATCATCCACTTACACTGTGAAAGTGAGACTAATCTTAGGGCAGTTAGTCAGGGACACATTCTTTTATTTGGATTAAATCAGCATTTATCTTATTCTAAGGCTTTCAGTAAACCACATTGTTCCATAATACAGCCCTTCACCCAGCACCAGTGTAGTCCAAAATCCTCCTCACTATCTCCTTGAGTTTCGTTTATTAGACATTGCACTACCCATGATAACACCAAGATCTTGCACTTGAGAAACTGAAGCTAATTTGGAATTAATTAGTATATACAAGCAGCTTAAATTATTTCCTGTGATGCATTATCTAGAACTGATCCTCACTGAGCTTGATTTTCTATCATATTGCCTGATCCAGTTTTAATACTGGACATTCTCCCAGGTCTCCTCTATAGCTCCTTGTTTAATTTTATCACATCCTTATTTATTTCATTTTCCAGGTCATTAATAAAGGTTATCAAAAGGTATCTTTGCACTACAAAGTGATTACTCTTAAAACTGAATTGACTTTTTCTGTAATACATTTGGCAGCACAAAGAACAACCCTGAAAGTTTCAGAAAAGAAAGACGTTCCAAGACGATCCCTAAAGAAAGGTAGTTGAGTTCTCAGCCTTGCCAGGAATAGAAGAGTTTGCCATTTCAGGTCCTATAACACTTTCCAGAATTCATGGTGTGCTAGCAAAATACCAAACAAAATACAGCTTGTGACTTCCAACCCTTCTTTACTCCAGACCAGGAGGAGCTTAATATTGCAGCTGCACCAACAGTGCATACATTTGCTTCAATCCTTCTATCTGGGAGACCTCCCACAAGCCTGATATCACACTCACAACATTTGATATCTCCTGAAAACCAATGCTGGGACAAAGCTAGAAACAAAGAGGAGGGAAAGCAAGTGTCATCAAACTGAGGTCATGACCAGGGCCCAGTGGAATTAGGCATCCCCTTCAATTATAGTTTAGTAAAAGTTAAGCTCCAAAGCTCCTACAAACCATTNAAAAAAAAAAAAAAAGAAAAAAAAAGAAAAAAGACATTATATCTGAAACATTTTGCTTGGGCGTGGAGCTGTCTCCTTACTGTCCATAACAGTGTGGGTGGACAACATTTTCAGACACTAACATCAGTGAAAGGAGCTACTGACTCAGAATTTGCTGTAAACTTTCAGTGAGCAGGATTAAACTCCCAAGTCTCACTCTGGAACAGATTTTTCCAGAGCCTCTTAAATTTATCCATGAAAAGTTTTCAAAAGCCTCCATGTGAGCCTACCCACCAGGCACCACTGTCCTCTCCACCCCTAGACACACCCTCTGCTTGGAGGCCCAATATAATTTTTATAGATGTCAGCAAAGTGACAGTTCAGGCCCTGGGGCAGTCACTTCTTTCTTCATTTCTGGAAATAACCTTAGCTAAACAAAATTGCCATTGACTTCCTTCCAAGTCTGAAGCTGAGCAGCACCACAGGGTTTGCCTCTTTGTAGATTCTTTAGGGCAATGCTTCCTGCATCTCTGATTGGCAGTTTTCTACCCACACTGCAGATACAAACATCATTTTTTTTCATATACATTGTGATACATCTTGATATATATATATATCTCAAAACTTGTTTTCAAGGAATGGGACTTGAAAAGCCTGGTGATTACACAGGTTAATATGCCATGCATGAGCTCGACAGGACCAGCAACCAAGTAGGACAGAGACCCAGTGCCATCTCACTTCCCAGGACATGGGCCTGGCAGCCCCTCCCCTCTCACCAAAGTAGCTTTGGTTACTATGCCCGACCTGCTCTTTACACTACTAGCACCTACCAGGAGAGTTGAGCTGCCATCCCTAGCACATGGTAACCTGCCTGCACCAGAACTTGAAAATTTATTAGCCAGATAACAGGATCCAACAACTAGTCTTTTCCGCCTCGGAAAAGGAAAAACAAAAGCAGCAAAAGAGAAAAGTGAGACAGCCATCTCTGGTTCTTGCAACAGTTCAGCTGTTGCAACAGCAAGGAGGTCTCAGTTCAGTTTATGAAGTGCTCTGAGAAGTGCAGGGAATACCAAAGAAGAGTAGAGAGTTTTTTGGTTCATAAATAGTCAACCTTGTGGTCATCCTCTTAGGTCAAAAGTAGCTTTAACAAGTCAGCCTGAGTTCATACAGAAACAGGCAGGATTTTTTTTTTTTTTTAAAAATGCAAGGTGTGAAGCACTTGTTTGCTGAAGCTTACCCAAAAACTAATATGTAGATTTTTATTAGGAGACACCACTCGTCAGAGACTTTCAAACAAAGCTTGTTACAACCCAAATGTGAAAGCTATAGCACAAGCCACCATGTATATATTATATGTACCTTCTGTCAACAAATTATAATGCTAATTGCTTAATGACTTTATGATGCAACAGTGACATCGTTATGGAGACAAAACTGTGTTTCCATGGTTTTACCAAGACAATGTTTTGGTACCAGGATGAAACAATGTCAGTGTGTACGTGTGGAATCAATGCTGGATTGGCAGAGTGAAAGGAAACCGTGGGGCTGTAATGTGCTGATGAACAACCTTTCCCAGGAAAATGGAAACATCAATACAATGCTACAAAGATGGCATGATGTCCACATTAATCAGTGACATTCCATTTAAAGTGCATTATGAATAAGAACCATATATACATTTGTGATTCAGCTTTTAAATGAGTCAGTTACAATAAATGACAACGTTTTGACAGTCCCATCTTGAACTACAAGATGAACATCTGATTTTTTTTTTTAAATCTTCGTCCAAAGATATTATAAAGCATATTTCTAGTAAGAAGAGTGGTTTCATAAAGACAGCGCTCCAGAGATCCACATTTATTCATCATCAGTGAGCTCCAGAGCAAAGCTCTAATCCCACATTTTTTTTGCCCATCATGCTTCATTTTTATTGTTATATCTACAAACTGAACTTGTCTTGCCAGGCACTGTCTAAACTATGCTAGATATAGTCCCCATTTAAGCTTGCAGCCCGAACAGTGGAGCTCATTGGAATTGTCTTTCAAGTATTACTCCTTAAGGAGTCTCTGCAAGAATCAAAGTTTTGCAATACAAAATTTTTTATATTGCCTACATTTCTTTTCAATTTTATGACAGAAAAGTCTAAGCTAATTCTTTGATTTTGGTCAGGCCAACATTAATTGTCCTATTCTCACAGTGCCACAGGGCCTCACGAATGCCACTTGCTAATCCCTGTGCTTGCGCCTAAATCTAATTCTCAAGCCCAAACCTCTTGCCATGGGTGTTACATCTCTATCCTAAACAAACTAATTGCCACAGCCTGTTCAGACCCAATGGGAGAATTATCATTCCTGTAATTTCACTGTATGAAAGATGGTCCAGAAAAGGCATCTCAGAACAGCATTTGTGTATCATTTCTGTTCTCAGCTGCATCCTCTAGACACACTTGGTGAGACTTGAACCATGTATCTACTCCCAGCTAGAAGAACATCCTTCTGAAACCTGCACTTCCCATGCAAAAACCCAAAACATCCTCCTTTGAGAGAGAAAGAGAGACCGATTCATCTACACTGCAATTTTTCCTCAAATGACTGCCCAAAGGATTAGTTAAAAAGTGTTAGATTTTTAACTACAGGTTCATATGTATAGATGCACAAATGGTTTTGTACACACACACAAAAAATATATGTAAATATAAGTCTGAGTAGATGTCTATTTCAAATACCCTGTGAAACATACCTTCTCTCCTGAATTAAGATACTTATCCCTAATTATTCTCCTAGCTTTTCTGACTGTCTCCCACAAAGACACATGTGGCTGAACAAAGAGATCACGAACTGCAGTCACCTCTAACTCCCTTCTGAGCATGTAGAGGCTTCATCTTGCACATACTGTAACACCACAATTTCCATAGCAACACCAGAACCGTCTTTTTAACCACAGGTAGCACAGACATCAACAAGAGTTTTAAAAACCATTCTGAAATCCTTGAAAGGAAGGCGCAAGATATGCTGATTATGAATTAAAATTCACAAAGAGACCATTACTTTAACACAACCCTCAAAGGGAGAAATGCCAGGCAAAATCAGCAGAGTTCTTTAGCTCATCCAGCTGCATTACAGGGCAACTCCCTACACAAAAATTTCTGCTTCTAATAAAACAAGGTGTTATTATAGTAATACCAATTGTTTTAAATCTTTACTACAGGAGACCTCATCATTTCATCTGCATATATTTTCTAAAATATACCTGCTATATAAAGCTACAACATAGCTGACACAATCCAAGAGAAATAAAACAGCAACAGTGCTATTGCTCCCTCTACTGTAAATATCCATTATTTCTTACTGCAGCTGACTGATTATTTTTACGGACTCAGTCTGTCTAAATACAAAAAGTCTTATTTTCAGATGACATAATCATGTTCCCTAGCAATAAAGTAGAAACAAGATTCAACAGTATCAGATTTAATAAAATGCAAGCTAGTCCTTAAAAAAAAAAAAAAAAAAAAAAAAAAATTCTACCAGTAGTCATTGAAAAACATTAAGCAGATAGCTGTATCCAAAAAAAAAAAAAAAAAAAAAAGACAACATATGAGCAAGCCTTTCTGCAGCTGATCACACTCTTGCTTGCCAGCAGCAAAGGGTGGAAAACAGGTGAAGTCAGTACTAAGGAGAGCAGGGAATTAATCAAGAAAGGGGGGGGGGGAAGGGGGAAAATAAACAAGTAGGTGATTCATGAGGAGATTTACAGGGCTGAACTCTATGTGCCTGGGAAAGCAGATTATTGAATAACACAGACTTCAAGTCCTAGAGCTGCCTTATTTCTCAGCCAGCAGAGAAGCTACACAAGCTTCTGCAGGGGTGTACCCCTTGCTGTAGTGCCAAGCTCATGCAGAAAGTCTTAAAACTCTGACACTCTTATCAAAGAGACAAAGAATCTCAATTTAGCTTTACCCAAAATGTCTAAAATTAGTTTGCTATCGAGTGAAGAACAAGAGTTACTCTAGCACCCAAACTGCTCTCTTCAGAGACTCTATTCCTTT
>VZSV01000018.1:9175423-9235933 GCA_013398735.1 Nothocercus julius | reverse complement strand
CGGCTATTTAAGTTTGCCTTGACTCTTCTGTAAGCCCTTCTGTGGCACATAGTAGCAGGCAGCAAAGAGTTTGGGGCCAAACTCTTCTTGCTGGTGGCCAGTGACAAGACAAGGGATAATAGGTACAAGTTGAAACACAGGAAGTTCTGTCTGCATGAGAGGAAGAACTTCTATACTGTGAGGGGGTCAGCGCCCTGGAACAGGCTGCCCAGAGAGGCTGTGGAGTCTCCTTCTCTGGAGATCTTCAAACCCGGCCTGGACACCACCCTGTGCCCTCTCTAAATGTCCCTGCTTGAGCAGGGGGTTGGACTAGATGATCTCTAGAGGTCTCTTCCAACCTCACCCATTCTGTGACCCACTGAGGAAGGCCTGAAGTTGGGCATTTGCAACCTCTCTGACAAAAATCCTCAGGATCCCCAAAACAGAAGAGATCCCCACAGCTCCACATTTCCCACATATATAGACAGTTGCTTGAGAGTTAACTGCCCTTTCATCCTTTCTCCAAATTACTTCTTTAGCAGGAGATGATTTTCATCTTCCACTAACATTAGTTACGCCAGATACAGCTCTGCAACCAATTCATTTTAGCACATTCCCTATTCTGCTGTCAGGGGCTTTAAAAAAATCCACACTTCTGGTCTTAAGAACATTGAAATCAGTGGAAAAAGCCCTCACTGACTGCACTGAGCTCTGGATCAGATCTTTGTGCTCTGCTGCCTTCAAACATCTGAAATTGTAGTGGTGTTTTAATCCAGAGCACTTTTTTCTTTTGTGCCAGGCAGCTTCGGCCACAGCATTTCAATCATCATTCACTCCATGCTCAGTTGCTCGAGAAAGCATACAGCTCATTGTGTTTCAAGTCTCATAAGTCTGCATTACTTTAAAATATATGAATGTGAATCATTAGCCTAAGATTTCAGAGCTAGTAAAAAGAGTATAGTTCAAGATCCCTTCTAAGCTTCCCCGAGTTTGACATTATCATGACGAAGCACAGAAAATACCACAACTGCACGTTCGAAATGTATCACTGACTGCTTTTAGGGCAGCTTTTTCCAAGAAATAAAGACTTCGAGAGTTTAAAAATCATTTCTCCCCCCCCACACACACACACATTTATGAACCATCACAAATACCTTATTAAGATTAGACCCCCAGAATAGCAGCAGCATCACTTGACTCTAATTAAATCCATTTGTCAGAAATATATTTTAAAATACAACCTGTAAAGCCAGCCTTGAGTTCAAGCTACAATTATTTTGTCCCAGATATAATTAGAATCAAAGAGATTAATGAGCACATACAGTCACATAGTTTTTTCCTCCCCTCAAGTTTTTGATTTTAAGGAAAGAAGGTAATATGCCATTGAGGAAGAAAGTGGAAAAAAAATAAAGTAACAAGTTTTGTCCTTCCAGCAACAGTAAACTGAAGAGTCTCCAAAGAACAAAGTTCAGTTAGCATGAAAGAAGAGATTTGGCCAAGTTCGGAAATATTTTTTTAAATCAATACTTCTGAACTGTCTTCATGATAACTGGCCAGAAACACGTGACACTCTGATAGGCTTGTTTTGAAAAACACAGATTATTTTCTTAAATTACACACAAAAGTATGACATATTTAGCCACAGTTTAACCAAGAATAGCCCTTTAACCAAAGCAAAGTGAAAACACATCGTAAAACACAAGGTAAAATTCCCTCCTTGTGTACACCTACTTTTCATTACATTTATTTCTTATCAAAACACAAGAACAAAAACAGAGAAAAATGCATTAATAATGTCACTTTTCATTACCTGTACAATCTTCCATTTCAGACATTCACAGAAACCTCAGCTGCTCCCTCATTCCAGAACACAAAGCACCTCAAAAGCACCAAGCTCCCCCTGAACCTGCCCCCTCCTACCCTCATTAACTCACCTGATGCTTCTCCCACAGCAGGTTGAAGAGGGGGAGACAAAGGGCTGCTCCAGCTGTTCCACATCACAGATGATGACCAGAGCTAAACATGATAAAATGTAAAGTTCCCATATCTTAAAGCACAAAAAGAGATCAGATCTGCAAAGAGAAAGAAAATCTTTTATTAGCTCAGCAGATGCAAACTGGGAGACAACAGATGTGCTCTTGGGTGCATAAGCCCTCCTTTAGGCTCTGGAAAAGCTTTTCTCTAAGAAGAGGTTTGCATTCCCCAGAAGATATCTGTTTATTCTCAGTGATATCATCTGGACACTAAAGTGTACTGCTTTTCCCTACATCATTTGCCTTACTTATATTCTTAGCTTGGATCATCAAAATTCAAATATCCCCATTACAGTGAGGTTGAAATTTACAGCATTTTTCTGTCAATTTAGCAGCTGGTCAGCAGGCAGGAAAACTGCCACTTTTACATCACTCAGAAATGGCTCTCAAACAGTAATCTTAAAAGATTTCCAGACACAAAGAAGTCTAAGGAAATAAGAAAAGATAAAAAAGGTAAAAAAAAAAAAAAAAGCAACCATGTCAGGCATATGCCCAGAGCTCGGGACTCTGATTTAGCCATCACAGTTGCTATTTTAATTCGTAGATGCTATGCCTTAATGTGACTATGTATTAGCCTAACTTTTGTACTCTTAACCCAATCCAAAACTAGCCTTCTCATTACTTTTCATGGATTTTTGGCACAACAGAAATTAACTAACCTCATTCAATCCATATAAAATTTATCTCTTACTGGCATCATACATCTTGGTTCACTCACTCTCCTCCTAAGGAGATGTTATTTTACAGGCTCTGATGAGGACTGAGCCCACAATACACAAAGAGAAGATCTGAGGAGACTTTATGTCTTCTTTGCTTTTCCCATGTTTAGACAATACATGGTGTAGGCACGTTGTCGTCAGAGCTATCCTGCTAACAGCTTGTCTTTACAACAAATAGCTGTATTTGTTGTAAAAAATCCAAGCACTTTTTGCAAAGTTAAAAAAAAAAAAAGAGAGAGGAAAAAGTAGACACTAGTTGCAGCTAGATTAAATATAATTTAAAAAATGCCACCAATGTTTAAGTATCAAGAGTTGCTTCCTCCCAATTTTCTCTGCCAGGCTATTTTTTTCTACGGTCATTATATTGCTCTTTGTGCAGTGATAGTTGTTTTTTTACAGGCTAAATAAAAGGCCCCATTTCTTCTGCCATGTCAATAGGTAATATGAGGAGCACATCCCAGGCTAGCAAGGACAGAGCCCCGTGCAGGGGCTTTGCACAGGCAAGTTGCATTGTTTTGCAGAGCCAGAAAAGCTCTCATTTCCAAATGGCCCAAAGAGGAAATGACAAATAGCACAGGGCAGAGAAAAGCAGGGCTGAGCTTGGTAACAGCATGATTACATGATTCTGCAGCTTCAATTTGTGTTCATATTTATCAGACCTTTTCCCTAAATTAAAGCTGTGATTTAGTAGCCTTCTTAACTGGCAAACAATTGGTATACAGCGGGAGTTAGCTGTTATTTAAGTACCAGTATTAGACCCTATCTTTTTCCCATGCTAGCAACTGAAGGGAATTACTAAAATGCCTGGCTTCTCTCCCAGGGCCACCTCCATCTCTTTCCTCAGCTGCAACTTGGGGACTACTGGGTTCTGCATTTTCCTGTGCTCCCCTTTTCAAGCCCTTGTCTTTCTTCACAGGAACTTCAATTTAGGTTTAGTACTAACATTTAAAAAAAGAACCCAATTTGATTTCTTCTTGCTTTGGGCAAAGTCCAAAAGCTTTCTGGAGTTAAAGGATTTATTATATAAAACACCCAAGTTAGTAAAGAATTAAAATATTCTCAAAGGTCATGGAAATGCAGTTTTTGTTTTATTTTCACTACAAAGTTTGAAGACATCTTCCATTTCTCCTGGTTTACTTAAGACAAGTTCCAGGTTTTTGAACTTTACTTATATTAAAATAACATGCTAAGAATAAAGCTGTTCTAATTGTATCATTTACAATATCATTTACTGAAATGAACCCTGTGGCTAATTTGCAAAATAAAATGGCAGTTTTACCTCAGTTGTCTCTGTGCAGATAAGAATTTGCTATTTACTTAAGAGATGTTATGACTCAAGATCAGCTTTTTCTTGCTTCCTTGTCCATTTGAGTGTCAGAAGAAAGACACAACTTTAAGACAGGGTTAACTCCCTCCCAAATCATTACCTCTGAATACAGTTACTCCAAGCTTACAGACAGCCTAGAGTGCAATTTAGCTTCATGACAACATCTCCACATCTACTAGCAAATCCCAACATCCCAAGCAGCCCAAGAAGCAGCGTCACTGTACAGGAAATACTTCTTGAGGCTGACTCTGGTAGTGTTTTCCCAAATCATTATCCAGTGTAAATGAGAAAATTATTTGCTAATTAGCAGCAGGTAAAAATGAACACCTTGCAGAGGCAATGATGAGGGAGGGTTTCTTCTCCACCATCCCAGAATATCTTTCTTTCCCCAACTAAGTAGAGCAATAAGCTCCTGTCTTGCTGCAGAACTCCAGGAGTTTTGAAACTGTTATAGAAAGAGGAATACTGGACAAAGTGTGTGACTTTGGGCAAAGCATACAAAACCAGTAGCAAAGGCCCCAGATTTAAACCCTAATCACAAGAAGATGGCAGTGTCAAAGGTGTCATTAATGCCTAAAAGCTGCAGGATTGAGCCCAGCTTACTTTTAGATAGCACTTCCATTTGGCTGCCAGAAAAGCCAAATGGCAAATGGCCAAAAGAGCTGACATTTAGTACCAAATTGGAATTAGCTTGCCTTTTATTTTTTTTCCCTGAAACTCTAAAGAACCCACTACAGAACCATTCCATCTCACCCTTCTCCCTGCCAAAACCTTTTGGGAAGCTCTTGCTAAACTTGCCAGCTATTGCTCCCTTTGGACATCCAGGAGCCTCATTTTTTTCATCCTCAGCCTCAGTTGCATGTGCCCATCTCCACAAGCTACGGAAACCTGCTAGATCAAGCAATAACTCGTTACAACATGTCAGAATTTTCCACAGATACATATGGCCATTTTTTTTTTCCAGTCTGGCAATGTTTATCAGTTTGTGTTACACACATGCACATGCACGTACAAGTCTTCTACAAAATACTGCTGAGATGCCCACCAGCTGAAACTCATTATACCACTGGAGGGGAGTATCACCTATTACATATGCACATAAAATTCTAACAGTTTTATTGCCCATATTCAACATCAGAATAATATGAGGCTTTTCAGATGTACATGGAATTAGATTATTATTTTCGTCTCAGTTTCAGGATGCATGATTCTCCACCATTTTTTTTCTGCTTTAATCAGTTTTCTTTTAAGTATCTCAAGCACCTAGTTTTCCCATGAAGCCCATTTTTTCTAGCATTTTACACTGGCTTATATTCAGAACTGAGTCATACCCAGAATAGAACAGAGTCCTGTGGAGATGCTAAAGGATCGCGTCCAAAATTTAACAATACCACTGATCTTTCTTTTACTACCTCTGAGTCCTTTCTGCAGACTGAATGCCAGACAGAATTAGTCAATCAAATCTCAGCATTTAGCAAGTAAAGCTGATTTCAGTATTACTGCACTGATACATCATCTCTTAATTTTTCCCCTGTTAGTGGACAAAATGTTGGCGTGGGGGTAGCTAGTGGGTGGTCTCCTGCCACTTACATTAATGGCACTAAAACTGTAACTATTAATATTGTTATTCAGTTCACTGAAAACAGGCTGGATATCATCAATAATCATGATCTAATGAACAGAGCTCATTACAAAACAAACAAAAAACAAACAAAAAAATTACTATTATCAGAAAATAAGAAAACTCATTCTGGTCTCTCCCAGTCCATTAGTCCGTTACCTGATTACCTAAAGGTCATCAGTCATCTCCTCTTCCTGGGCCCAAGTTTTCTAAGCAATATCATATTTATCAGTAATTTATCATGAATTGTGTGATTTCTAACTTAAAACTCAAAAGAAATGGTCCCTACCTATTGTATTTTAGGCAAGAAGAAGTCTGGCAGACTGGTATTCAGAGAACACTAAACCAATCAGCTGAGCTAATTGCCCTGGAGCAATTTGCTGGAGACACTCAGTTGAAGGAGAGGATGGAGGCTGTTGCTGTTGCTCTCCCTGCTGCTGTAAAAGGATTCCCAGTACCTCTCACAGAACAGCTGAAGCCAGAGCTATTACCATTTTCATTCTTTCCTGCCACCGTCCCTTGATATAAATGACAGCATGCTTCTCCATTTATCAGCCACTTTGCTTTGCTTTTCTCTGCTCTTTCCCTCACAAATTCTGTTCTACTACCATTTTTTGATTTAGTTCTTTTCAGTTTCCCTTTCTAACTCTGCACCATTAGGACTCCTCTATTCTAGTCTTCTCCCCAGCTGCTGAAAATTATAATCATGTCTTCTAGTACTTGGCTTCCTTTCCTTTGATCCTTTTTTTTTGCCATCCTAGTAAGCCACCTGACCCCTTCATACCTCTTCCACCCCCTTTTCCCTCATTCACCTCCTCCTCTTCTTCCTCAGCTGCTTTCATCTTCCTTCATCTCTGTACTCTGGCTTCCCAGTTTATCTTCTCTTCAGCTAAAAACATCCATTTTTTAGTGCCTGGTAAAGCCTAGAAGCCAAAAAATGACATCTTTAATCTCATTTTCTGATTTTCAGTATGGATTCTATTAAAATAGAGTTCTTGTGGTTTTCCACTTCACATTATACTGACACAACATTATCCAGGAGGAGAGATCAAAGCTGGCAGTTTTCTGCTGGTAGGCAGGTGACCAACCACGCTGGAGAAGAGGGCAATACCAGGGTCAGGAAATTTAGCATACCTTGGTGGCCCTCCTCATGCAGTGCATGCGTGGGTGAGCCACACACTTGGGTCACACATTTGGTGCTGTTGGCTACCCAGCTGCTCCTAGTTTGCCCAGTTAAATGACAAGAAATAATGGCTAGACCAGGTAAGGCAGCTTGACCAAACCAACAACAAGGAGAGGAGGAACATCCTTAGCAAAGAAAATGAAGCTCTGTTTCCATCCTCCCCTCCGCAGTTCTACCTCTGTGTAACCTCTAACTAGCTGGAATTGCAACAACGCATGCTCCTGTGTGAGGTTTCTGACTTAGCACAGCAGCTTTGCTGGTTTCAAGGAGCACATCAAAGAAAGGTCTCCATGTGAAAGAAGCAAGCCAAGGTATAGCCCTCTGGCAGGTCACCAGCTGTACACTTCGAGCTCCTAAGGCTTATGCAAAGGCTTGGACACACTAAACACACATCAGTTTCCATCAAGTCCCTCTCAGGTAGCAGCAGGAGCACATCCAAACGGCTAGGGAGGTACTAGACTCCTCCGAAAAAGGGACAATATGTGGTCCATGGAGGTCCTCAAATTGAAATCCTTCCAGGCCTCCCAAATCCTCTCCCAGCAGCCATATAATCCTGTAACTCTATAGTGTAACAACTTCTTCAGCAGTTGCAGTGCCTTTACACATGGTGGAGAGCCCAAATACACATCGCTGCTCAGTGGACTCCTGTCACTGCCCCTTCAACAGAAAATATTTTGATTGATGGCTCCTGGGAAGACACGGGCACTGCAGTATCGTCCCTGGTGTAGATGAGGCACAACTGGGAGGGGGTGAGGGCTTCCCAGTGGGAAGAAGTGAGGTGGCAAATGGGAGGTGGCTGCGCAGGATTGGTGTAAAGATGCAGAACATCATCTTTTCTTCACTGCTCACCTACAGAACCTCTTTTCTCTATTCCTAACGATCTCCAGTGGTTGATCCCAGAGGCAGGAAGGAAACCTGTGTCTTCACACACCAGCAAGGCAGAGGTGCTACACATTCACCTTGCTGCTGACTTATGGTCCCTGAGGTGCCAATTTGCCTCTGGAAAAAAATGTTTCTATTCGATGATGAGTGGAAAACAGGAACGCTTTCATTCGGATCACTGTAGCCAGGCACCTCTCACAGTAACTCTTCTGTCTTCACTTCCCTAGCTTGGATGCGGCCACAGAGTAAACCTGAGGCAGCCGGAGCCAGAGTCCTCCTGGCTAAGGGGCACAGCAGTTTCTCAAATGGATGACAACACACTCAGAAAGGAGACAGAGCAAAACTAGTCACTCTGGCTGCTTTATTACCTGTTTCTCACTAAAGCATAGAGTTTTCAGGAGAACTAGAGGGGAGGAAAGACTGACTAGATTCAAAAAAGCTGGCAAACTAAAGGACAGCCCACTCCCGGCACTCCGATAAGCCTAAGGGTGATGAGACAAGAGAAACTAGAAACCAAGACATATATGTCATTTTGTCCTATCCTGCAAAGTGTCATTTAAAGCCCAGTGTTGCTGTCAGGCTCATGGGCCATTCGGAACCAGTCATAGCTCACTATGCCCGAGCCATGCCTAATGGGCCGGCCCAGTCAGCACCACTTCCACTTGCAAGTTGGGCGATTTCCAGTGAACTTTGTGAAGTTCTAGTGATCTCTGCTCTTCTTGGATGGTCAAATTGCACAAAAAAAAAAAAAAAAAAAAAAAAAAAAGCAAACCACCAAGCAGGGAATTTATACTAAATAAACTAATTGATTTAGCAAGCAAGCAAGGCTTGCTGAAATATTTATCCTTGGAGCAAAGATGGGCAGCATTTGAGTTTCAGAATACATGAGTTTGAGTGAGTTTCAGAAACGTATTCAGAATTCAAACCCCTCCACCTTGATACAGCTTGTACCCTGCAAAGGTCAGAGAAAAGACAATATATGCATGGCTGCCAATGCAAGGCTGTTGTTTCTCTCACTATGGCTACAAGTAGGAAAATAAAAATTATTCAAGATTTAAGGTGAAATAAAAATAGCAAGCTCCTCTTCATTGTCTTTCTCCCGTATCTCTTACAGACTATTTATGCTTTCTGAGAAACAGGATACAAACACAACATGTTTCTAGTGTGGGCTAGTTTGTTTTTATTTCGATTCTGTCCAATGATCCTGCTCCTTCAATCCATGAAGGAGTCATTAGCCCCTTTTCTCTGCTCACCATCTTGACAGAATATGGATTAAAGAAGGGTAGACCACTAGCAGCAAACTGGGGGAGGCTTCCTAAGACTAGCAGTGCGCACACATGACCCTAGCAACGCCCTCTTACTTCCGCTAGCGGTAACGCAGTTAGCACACCGTAGCCACCTTCCAAGAGCCGCGTCCTTTGCACTCCTTGCCCCACTCATCGTTATAAAGCTTTTGTTTGGATTACAGTATTGGTGTGCCATGCTACAGCAAGAATGGAGTTTTCTCTGCAAATCAGTTAAATTCATCACTATCAAATCAGGTTTATGAACTGTTCTGTATAACAAGCAATTATGACCAAGAATAAAGCATGAATATGAAAGGTAGCATAAATCATGAAATTGTTTGAACAAACCTCACACACACAAAAATCTTGTTTAATAAAATATTCTCAAGGAATAAGTATCTCTATTTGCAGTTTCTTAGATTAATTAATTTATTCCCCATAAACAGATGAATCTTGTTTCTGCATTTAGCAATCATCAGAAAAAAGTTCCTGTGCCCGTGTTCTATGGCATTTGCACTCCCTCAGCAGTGATATGACTGCTATTAAGCTCCCCTGACAGTTTGTCCAATACTCACAGATTATTCTGGCTTTTTTTAACCCTGTTTCAAATGCTGTATCAGAAAATGTCTTGAAGAGAAAAGAGAATGAAACAGGAAGGTTTTTGTCACAATATTCCACTTAATCAGGGCACACAAAACATGTTTTAAAAATAACTGCCTATTTAAGCCTGCCTAAATAGCAGTACATTAAAAAAAAAAAAAAAAAAAAAAAAAAAAAAAAAAAAAAAAAAAAAAAAAAAAAGTATATCTAGATACAAAGAAATATGTATATGCAGCCAGGGTAACATTAACCTTGTATTTTCCAATGACTCTCAGATGACTCTCTCAGGGTGCAAGCCTGGAGATAGTTGTTCATTTCCCAGGTTGCAAGGGAGCTTGCAAAGAAGATAAAACCTACCTTTGGTTTCCAATTTATTGGAGGCCAGTGCCTCTTGCACACTGTTTACAAGCGCTAGAGAGGATTCTGTGCTTCTTCTGGACAGGGGGAAGAAGTATTACATCAATCTTCCCTACAGAGTAAGTGGAGGCAGTTCAGAGAGCAGTCGCTTGCTCCTCTCTTTGGGGCTCCTCCCACAGGCTTTTCTACAAAAAAAGAAGAGGTCTAATAGGATGCTATTTCCACCACATTAAAGTACAAAAGCCTACTTTGACATAAATAGAAAAGGCAAAGTAATGTTATTAGTGCTAACTGGTTAGCAACAAATTTCTCTGGAACTTACAAAGCATAATCACAACTTGAAAAAGTAACCTATAAAAGCATATATCCACATGTGAGAACACCACCAAGCTACGCTTCCTGCAAGGAGTTTGGCACATTCATCAGTTAGCTAAATACAAATAATCAGTATATTTCAGTGAATAGCAATTTAACAACATTATTAAGATTCTTATATCTGCAACAGAGTAGAATGTTTGAAAGGAGGGACATATATTCCTCTTGTATCACGTGCATACAAGGCCCATTATCTCCCAGAGAATTTTCGGCCTTTGAAGATAATTCAGGATGCAACTTCATGCAAAGGCATTGGGAAGAGAAGAAAACATTGTCGATACAAATAAAATAACAACTTCTATTTAATTTGTAGACTAAAGCCACAAAAAGAAATATTGTTAGCTTCCTGCGGCAGTTACTTAGAATGCACTGGTGGACAAACATTATTGTAGTCTACCTAAAGCAGACATTTTCCCCTGAATGTTAAGTCATCAGTCTTAAAGAAGGTTGCAGAAATGAGATTTTTACTGTGTTAATTACCAAAATGTACAATTTCTGATGGATTTCTGTTCCAATTACTGCTTTATCTCTTTTCCATAATAGCACTATATTATTATTATTATTTTCAGAACTCATTGCCTTTTGCCAGACCTCTAGTTTAGTTTATGTCTGTAAGTGATGGTACGTAATGATAGTACATAATTCTAAGGGTATGTACTGTACTTCTTGACACTAAGGTGTTTTTCATTTGAAAATTCTTGACTGAAGCATCCAAGCAATTTACAAAGGCGATATGCAATCCTAAGGAATTACTTATAGCATACTTGCTTGTTGGTTTTGGGCTAAGATTACATATCATTGCAAGTAAGATGAATAGGAACCAGGCCTCACCATGACCCTGCCTTCCCTTGGAAAGCTTTTACACTTTAGAGTTCAGATGACCTCCTGGAGCTATTGCTTTTAGGCAGCCTGCCTAAAATAATTTCACTTGAATCATGTTTTCAAACAGGGGATTTGGGGAATACACAAAGATTAGAATAGGCATTTTAACATAAAACAGGATCTAATTTAAATATAAAATTCTAGAAGTTGATCCCCCAACTGAACCTTCAGATTATACCACACACTGTCCTTTCGGACTGGCACACACACGTCACATTTGTGTGTTTGCTGAGAAATATGTTTGCAGACTGTTCTTGTTTTTTTTACCTATTTTTTTTTTCCCCAGTCCCCCTTTACCCTGGTGGAGTACTTGTCTCCCAGGCACACAGTTGCCTGAACTGAGGGCCATTGTAACTTGCTCTGTGGGTATAAGTCTGTTCCCAAGTCGCATGACAACCTGTATGCAGTGTAACTGTCACCCGACTTCATGTACATACCCCAGTCGCTAGACTCAGGCGTTCCTTATTATAGGCTGCATATAACTAGTGCCTTTTTCTCAATCAACTCCTTCCAGCAGTAATTTGCTCCATTCTACTTCCCTACTATCCTGTATGTTTCCCAAACAGTCTATATATGAGCTTTAAACCCCTCTGCTCAAGTAGACTAGCCTTGAGCACATTGCCCAGGATTGCGTCCAGGCAGCTTATGAATGTCTCCAAGGATGGAGACTCCACAGCCTCTCTGAGTGACCTTCCAGTCATCAATCACCCTTACAGTAAGGACATTTTTCCTCATATTCAGACGTAATTTTTGGTGTTTCAGTTTGTGCATCTTGTCCTGTCACTGGGTACCACTGAAAAGACTCTGGCCCCATCCTCTTTACATTGTTTTTTTTTCAGATAATTATACACGTTGATAAGAGGCCCCTGATGTCTTCTCAGGCTAAACAAGCCCAAGCCTCTCTCAGCCTTTCCTCATATGAGAGATGATCCAGTTCCTTCACCATCTCCCCCTGGTGGAGTCCTCCTCCTCCTCGCCTAGTCACAAAGCAGTTTCAGTGTGCCCACCCATCTTTGCTGATCTTCAGCACTATTGTAAACCACTTCTTTCTGGAGGCCCTTATGATCCATTGGAACTCCCCATCCTCCCCCTCTTCTGGATGAAACACAGCTGACAGTGTCAGACTCTTGTGATGTGGACTGTGGTTGCCAGGACACGCAGGAATGCAGAGAATGAGGAGGCTGTCCCCATACGTCCCCAGACTGCAGCTGAGATGCCAGGGGCACGGAGCTGCTCATAGACACGAGTCTGACGGTCCTCACCCGAAGACCAGCTAAGCTCCCAGGGAGAACCTCAGCCTCTGGTAAAATTGGAAAACTGGGAAGAACTCAGAACCGGGGAGAGAGGAACAGTGGGTGGGCAAGCAGCTCAGAAGGGAGACAACTGGATTGAGCATGAACATGGAAGAAAAATGGTACACACTGGACTGCAGTGAAGCAGGTGTGGTAAGGTGGAAATTATGAAGGGATCGGGAAATACACTTCTTTGTGTGGAAGCTGGTCGTGGAATGCGGGGAACTACCTGCTCCAGGGCAGTTTGGTGGTGAAGTGTATGTTTAAAAGTCCAGGAAGGTATTTCAGGATGAAAATTTGCTGACCATTTTGAAGGGAAAATAGAACCTGGATAGGGGAGGAACAGTCCAAGAAAGGGAGCTAATCAGCTGAAGGAGAGGAATGTGGGAATTCTCAGACATATACCGGAAAACTTTCACTAAACAAAGCACATCTCATTCAGTGGTGGGAATTTTTCAGATGTAGGAATATAGGTGTTCCATGCCTGGAAGGGGTCAAGCCATTGGGTGGTCTTTTTTTTCCTTCCATTGTGACTCACAAATGATTCGGAAGTTCAAACAATTTTCTTAGCATCACCTGTTGATCCAACAACTTGATTAGCACTCTAGGCAGTAGGAATTTATCTCCAAATTTGTTTTTTTCTCTTACTGGTTTTGAGTTAATGCTTTCCAAGTCTGTTTTTGTCTGTTACTATTCAGTTGGTAGATTACAACGTGATCTTTTTTAATTTATTTTTCATTTCCACCGTTAATCATATTGAACAGCAAAAGTAAATGAAACAGTTTCAAGACTGTAAATAGTTGTTTTCAGTTTCGTCCTTTGGTTCTCATTCAAAAAACATTATCCAAATACCAAACAAAATATTAAAATCAGATCTGCCTTCCTTTTTTTTTAAAGCATTTAGACATTTGTTTAATACCAGGATCTGTAAACTTTTTGAAAAATGCACAGCCTGCATTTTTAGCCTATGTTACTTAACAGTAATTCAAGCACATTTAGAAGCCACTCTTTCTAAAACCCAGGTTCAAAGACCTACCCCCTACCAAGCTCAGGACATGGTAACATAGATCACAGATGCAAGAGGAGGAGACCAGATGAGACTAGAAGCAAGAAGCCAGCACTAAAACCTGTAAGGGAGGCTTCACCATAACACAAGGGCTGGCCCTTTTGGCACAGGGAAGAAACAAACAACTAACAGAACCAGAAAGGGGATTAGAGATGTGAGTGCAGATGAGTGCTTCAGAGGGAGACAGCAAAGAACGGCTTATTCTGGTCACCTGCTTTCTTTCATGTGATCATGAAGGCTAAGACTGAGGCCACTGCTTCTCCTTGCATGAAGCTAGGAATAAATTATATCTCTGTATATCAGGCCTAAGAGAAAGAAATGGAAAAAAATCTAGCATTTTGCCAGAAGTCCAATAGAAAAAAAAAAAAAAAAAAAGGCTATAGATTTTACTGAAAAGCCAGAACAGCCTCTGTATTTCAGGACCATTTCTTCACAACCAGGCTGTCAGGTCGTCTTAGCCTTAAGAAGCAGACCCTGTCCACCTGAAGAAAGGTTTGCAGAGCTCACAAGGCAGCCCATGCCTTGACATGACAAGAGCTACAATGCATCTGAGCTTAAAGTCAGTACAAGCAACGAAGTTATCAGAGAATGACACAGAACACAGCAGTTACCTTACATATGTTCTCTTACATAATTCCTCCTATTTGCTTCTCCAGATGGGAGGGCACAGACACCAAGAATTCAAGCTTCCCTGGCCTAAGCCAACATCCCCCAGCAGTAATCTGAGGAGATGACTCATATTAGAAAAAGAAAAAAAAAAGAAAATCCATCTTCAAGTCTTTTTGTTTCCAGTAGTCTCTGCTGTGGGAGTCATAAATTAGGCTAACACAGTCACTAGAAAGTAGAGTGAGATCACTAAATTCGTTTCCCATAAGACAACAAACAGCTTTCAGATCAGAAGAGATCTTCAGTCATTCTCAGTACCAGGCTAGGCAAAATTCAAGACAGTGATTTGCAGACAATCTTTTTTTATTTTCTTTTCCCATAAAAGAGACATGACATAAATCCTGAGGAAGATTTTGCAAGTATTTGCCCTAAAAACTAAGGAAATGATGACAAGGTTTAAGGAAATGATTGAAGGTTTAAAATGCCTGCTCTTAAGTGGAAGTAAAAAGCAATTACTTGAGAATTTTAAGAAACACAGCAAATGAAACAGGGTAGAAAGTAGACATTCAAAGTAAAGATTGCGTTGTATCCAGAATACAGAAAAGTGAAACATGGCTCTCCATCACACAAAGCAGAGGCTAGGAGAATCCTATTTTAGAGAATAAAAGATTTTCTGTGACTAAAGCATCCTTGAAATGAAGTTTTCTCTGCACATAAAATAATTAATGTGAAGGTGACCATATTGATGATTAAATGCTCTTTACTCCTCCTGAATAATTTAAGATGAAGACAACCTTTTTCCCTCAAGCTATTACTTGCATCCTTTAGTGACAGTAAAGTAAGACAAGTAAAAAATAGTTAGACGTCCGATGAGAGTTCCTAGTAGTGATGAGGCAGATCTGAGCTCAAGCCAAGTCAGAAAGTCAACCAGTTTTCTTGTACAACACTAAGAATCTAACTGCTTCTGACTTCATTTTCCAAGAGGAATTAGATTTCTCTATCCTACATGGAAATTTGATTTGTTCTTAAATATAATATACATAAATACATATATATACATAAAATACCAAATAGCTATATATTTTTCCTGCTTCTTCTTATGTCTTATCTGTCATTTGAATGCTGATATTGTGAAAAACTTAAAGCAATGGTTCTTGTATTAATTATAATTCATTGAGCCTTTATTAACTATACTACTAGCACTGAGAAGAGAAATTTTTGCAAGAAACAGTTACCTGTTTTCATAAGTTCTACCTTAGCGAATGACACTTGCATGACTTCCTTTGGAATGCAGCTAATTTAAAATTTGATTCCATGTGTCCCAATGGAAGTGGAAGTTTCCAGGTAAGTTAAGCTTGTCAAACTTTGGATTTATAGGTGGTTTTTTCTTGATTTTGTTTCTCAGCAGGAGAGGGCTGAACTGTATGAAAATCTTACTAATTCATACTTGTACATTCCATTAAAGACAAAATATGTTACAAAAGTATTATTTTTTCTCCACAGGTGCTGTAATTATGTCGTGTACAAACAAGCAAGCATGCTGTTTTACAAAACTGCGAGAAGTGCTAAAGCAGTATGCAAAAGCTGCTATGCAAACCCAGCCTCCAGATTTGCTGCAGTGGTCTGCAGAGTATGATAATTTTTTTTTTTTTTCCAAAAAAAAAATTATTCTTGATAACAAATGATTTGCACTGGAATCATAGAAATCTGGATAATTTCAGTCTTCTGTCCCTTGACATTTAATAGAGTTACCTTGCTTTAACCATCTTCGGGACTGAGCTTCTAGCTGTAGTAACCTAACAGCCCTGTACAGCAATTGGACACACAGAGTTGCAGATGGCAAAAGCAAAATATTGGCTTTTATTTGCAGTAGGCTGACTCATTTTACATTCTTCTCAATGAGTGAAGAACCAGTGAGGGTAAATATCTGTGCTTAAGTGGTTCAGCCTGGCCAAAACTTGGTGATTGCTGTACAATCTGAGCTTAGACTCGTGACAAGAATTAACTTTCAACTAAGTTTACAGTAAGTCAATACTACATCACTGCTCTCACTACAGTCTGCTCACACATACCAGAACTAACTTTAATGTAGCTAAATTGCACCCTGATAGCAGTTCAGGTAGAGAGCTCCAGAATAAAGTGTAAAAATCCTATACAGAAACAGAGTAAACAGACATACTAACTCCTATGGCAGTCTCCGAAGTGAATAAATCTCTCTAAAGTCAGTGGAAAGACTCTGTAGTGATTAGAATGCATGTCGGATCAGGTCCTGAAGGCACTACCTGAAATCCAGTGTGAGTATGAATAACCAAGTCCATTGACAGCACAGAACAAAACAGTGCTATTTAAAATTTGAACAATTAACAGATATACCAGACACTTAAAACCCATACGTTTTGTCTAGTAAGCACAAGCTCCTCCATCATCTTTTAAAACATCTGCTTTGATTAAAGATATTTGAAAAGCAAGTACCTCTTTATCTTCTCATCTAGTTACTTTACTGCTGTGGCCCGTGGTGATATTCCTCCAGTAAAACAAGAACAAGAAAGGGGGCCTTGGTCAAAATGGAAAGATGTCACACCAGAGCTCTTAAAAATCCTACATCAAAGGGTAAGGAACATCTTCCTTACTTTTGTGGCCAAGAAACAGATTGATAATTTTTATATAGAGAGAGGTTTATTACACTATTCCAATAATATTGTTATGGTGACCACATTTTCAGTTTGGATAGCCTGCTTTCAGTTTTATGCCTATAAATATTCCATCCAGTTAATACAAATATAATAATATACGGAAAAAAAACCCTAATGTTTTAGCCATTTCCATATAGTGGAAAGCAGAATTATTTCTTCAGCTGTGCTTCCTTTGGCTCTGGCTAATCATGGTTTTTGTACTCAGTTGTACCACTGTAGTCAAAAAGAAAATTTGCATGATTAAATGTCCACTAACAAATATAAAATTGCAGTCAGGCCACAATTCTGCAAAATTAACATCCTTTCAGACACTGTAGAAATAATTACTTCTGTATTCACACTGTTAATTTTACCTATATTTACATAACTTGCAATCATCATTCACTTCCACTTCTTTTTCTCCCCTATCTTCTTTATGATTTAATTTTGCCACAATCTTTCTTAGCTATCCCAGGAAAATCTGAGCTTCAGGCAGCCACGTACTCTCCAGTATCACTGATGCTTCCTTTAAGTCTAGGCCACAATTGTCACTGCTTACTTCAAAAACAAAAGCCTAGGTTTAGCCCCATTCAAATATTCTGGGGTTGATTTTGGATTAAATAAATTTTTGTCTCATTGCAAATTAAGACAAAATAGCATGCATTTTCCTGTGATGCATTTTTATACATATTTATTTCCAGGTGGGAGGGAGACTCATAATCACTGCAGATGAATTGGCTCATATGTGGAAGTCACTGAATCTCCCAGAAGACTTATTTACGAGTGTAATGAATGTCGGGCGTTTTACGGAAGAAATTGAGTGGTTGAAGTTTTTAGCGCTGGCATGCAGTCCAATTGGAATGGTAAGATCCTTCATAATTTTATGTTGTGCTGTATGAATATTTTCTTATATAGTGATTTTGAGTTCACGTTTGGGTAGACATAGCAGACTAAGTAATTATGCAGTTTTAACCATATCATTGACTAACACAGCTGTTGTTTTTTAAGTCAGGAGGATATCCCTTTTAGGAATAAGGGAATTACTTCAACTGTATTCTTTCAGGGATCAAGGGAGCCTGAATATAGTATGCTTTTTCCAAGCTTTTTTCCTTCCAGACGATTTGAAACAAATTAAACACAAAGGAAGGAAGCTAGAAAGACAGTGACTGAGGCTTCATTTCACAGACGTTTCTGCAGTGCTGTAGCTATGAGGGCTAAAGGGCTATGAGGGCTATGAGTTTCTTTGTCTCCAACATCACTCAGCAGATATGATGGATGAACCGCTCAGTCTTGCTGTTCCTCACTCTGATTTTGTATAGGTAATAATTTGGAGGAGTGCAGCAAACTACTTGTGTCAGGGGAAACAACTTTTCATCACTATCTAATATTCAGACAATATCTGTCAAAGAAATTTATAAACACTAGGGAAACTTAGTGTCATAACGCATGCTTTCCGTTCATGTTTTTCAGACCATAGAAAACAAAGGGGGAGGTAGTACATTTGGGTCTAATCGCAACAGATAGTTAGGCCCTATGGTAAACAAGTTGCAGTCTGCTCTCACAGTCTCTAGACGCTAGACCCAGAATATATATAAATATATATAAAAAGCTATCTGTTACCGTCAACAACCCAGCAAATACAGTCACAGACTTCACTGTGTTCAGAAAAGAACCTAGGTACTTCTCACAGTAATTAAACACATTGCTTCTTTGATTCTCCTCGCCATTTCATAAAGGAAAATGGATTTGTGATTTTCTATTGGCAAACCAAGGAAAACAACCAAGTTACTGAGCTGATCCTATCAGATATATTGATGCAACTGATTCACCTGCAGTTATCATGAAAGGCCTTCTCTCATTCCTCATACCTGCAATGCAGTGTTCACATGCTGGAGACTGCAGAGTTCTCTAACTTGTACATGAGGTCATTTGAAGGATTAGCAGAGCATTAGTTATGACACCTTTATTATATCCCTATATTCATATAACCAACCTCATTTTATAATTGAAAGCCTTAAACCAGATGGGATTAGGCCATGGAAGTAAGCATGGAAAGAGATGATGATCAGTGGATTTGGGAATAAAAGATGAATTCTGGAACAATATGATCTGTTACAACTCAGACAGAAGTTAAAGCTTAAAGTAGACATTCATGGATGAAGTTCTCTGGGCTGTTTACAGTAGCAGTAGATTATTTAAAAGGTCTCTCAGAGATTAAAATTTATTTGTCTATGTATCTGCTTCTAAAATAACAACATTTACAAGATTTAGCCTTGGTGGGACATACTTCCTTGGTTCTTGTCTTGAAGATATTTCTGCCAGCATTAGTTACAATACCATGGGAACTCATAGGAATATCAGAAAACGGCTTTGAGTCGATTCTCTTCAGAGATTGTATTTGCTCTTCCTCCTCTGTTGCTTCTACTCTTTTTCCAGCTTTTCATGAAAATGAAAAATGTTTTTAGAAATTCATCTGTTAATATAGTTTGTAGTGCTAACTAAAGCCATCAGAACTGTAGTTGTGCTACTAAACTTCCATGCTGTGGACATAGCCTATATGTTCATAAAAATCACTTTGATTTTGATGTCACAGAAGATATTAAATATAGTTGAGAAACAAAAAAATAGTGTAATGAAGTTTCAGCAAAACATTAGTAATACTATTTTCATATACGGCCCTTCATTAACAAAACATAAATCCTATCAGCAGCATTGCCTGCAAAGGCAGATTTTGACAAAAATTCTCTGAAATTCTATGAAATGCCAGCAACCTTCTTCCTAATTTTACCTAAGTAAAAAAGTTGTGAATTGATTTATCTTAAAGAGTCTTTTTTTTTTGACTATATTTCCTATTGTATAATCAGGTAGCACCATCTTGTGGTCACACACAGTACTTCAGGTAATACAGTATCAGTTTCCTGATTATGGATTGTTTATTAAATTCTCATTGGCTCACAAAGCTCATAAGAGTATGAATTTTTACATTTCCTACAATATATAATTTTATATCCTTAAAAACTGGCCATGTAAGAAGTTCTTTAGGTGAACAACATATAATGATATTTACATATATATTTACATAGATATTTCTTTAAACAAGGAAAGATAAGCCAAAGCTAAGTTCTTTTGATTTTGCCACTCTACTTTGCCAATCTATTTCCATAATGGGATGAAGAAATTTATGGCTTGTATGTCCATTCCATAGTGTCCAGTGTGTAGCCTCATTCCTCAATCGTAAATTATGGCTTTCAGGGCACCTCACAATTTGTTAACTCCAACTGTACATTATTTAGGGTAATGGTCCGCTTACCATTATTTTCAGTGATGTCTCATGCAACATGGAAGGCACTTCAAGTATTAAGATGGTATATAAAACCAAAGATATGATTTAATTATTCATAATTCAGCCAGCTTTTCCCTGCTTTATGTTTTGAGACTTTTCTTACCCATTTCTTTTTTACACTGGCCATGTCACTATTTTCTAAATTATCTCCGATTTATCAGCCAGCTTCTGGTAGGGAGAACATGATCTATCACAATACAGCTATAGAACTCATTCTACCACAGCTCAGTTAGTCTGATTTCTCTGAGTAGGTAGTCTGCTGCACAGTGAGCTGCATTAAGCTCTCACATTCCACTTCACCATTTTTTCTCATAGATCATCATCACTACTTGGTCATTATTTCCCTCTGCTTTCTTTTTTCCTAATGAAGAGCTGAGTTGTTTCTGCAGGATATATCTGTTCACATTTTCACTCCTGAGAAAACCAAACTAAAGTTTCCTTCTTTGCCTACATTTTTTTTTGTAATTCTACTTCTTATTTATTTGACTCTAATAAAAATATGACTTGGTGAATTATATACCAGGTTTTCAGAACCACCAGATTTTGTTTTAGCTTGAGTTATGTAACCATACATAAAGTCTGAAAAACACTGCACAACTGTACATGCTGAGACATTACATGTACAGGAACATATGTAAGATACAGTGAATTCCTTCCTGCAGCAGACAGTCATGGAGAGACTGAGAACTGGCAAAGTCCTAAAACAATGTGAAGCTGCACATTAGAGCCAGCACATAGCGGGCAAGATTTTCTGCAGTTCTAGGCCAAAACTACCATCCATACTTAGAAATCACATAACATAAAAAAGAAAAAAGTGAACTTTAAAAGCTAAGTGACTATTAAGTGGAATATCTAAACTTACACCCTATATGCATCACTTATTCATACTAATAACAGTATTTATATTAAAAAAGTTATTCTTCCTCACTATGAACATTACAGTCCTTATATCTTCACATAAATTCATTCTTCAGATATGACATAAAATTTAGTTTGAACAAATCATGGAAACCCAAGAAGCCCGCTTCATCTACTCAGGACATTGCTGACACCATTATACTTTTTTATTTATGTCATGTTTGCAAGTACATTTTTATTGCCTTTGACATTATTTGCACACCAGATGATATTTACTACTGGTCTCGTCATTTGCATGCTAAATTGAAGCTTTTTATTTGTTTGTTCTCTTTTCCAATAGACTATTGCAAAAACACTGAAAATCATATGCGAGGTTTTACATGGTGATCACGATCAAGGGCCCCCACGTATTCCTTTCAGCACTTTCCAGTTTCTCTATACTTACATTGCTGAAGTGGATGGAGAGATTTCAGCATCCCATGTCAGCCGAATGCTAAATTACATTGAACAGGAGATGTAAGCATGATCACTCATTTTTGTAGGCTTGCTATGCTTTAGCTATGAAAATGTAGAAAGAAGAATAAATGTGGCAGAAGATGAGTAAAGAAGGTTCAAGATACAAAATAAAATATAGTAATAATCAGTAATAACTAATATTAAGTAAAAATGGTGAAGCATAAAGAATGGGTAAATCCAAGGAGTAAACACTAATTATAGGAGACACAAAGTCTGTAAGGACAGAAACGTAATCATTGTTATTTATTTTATAGCATTAAAGATGCTTCATAACTGACAAAGACAATGACCCTGATTCAGAAGTTTACAGTATAAATAACATTTTCTTATTTGGATGCTCAGGAGCATTGCTTTCCAATTTATTATGTAACATTTGTTTGCAACCGTGTTCTCACTGTCCTACAGACATAAATTACTGTGCCAGTTAGTTTAGTCCCTAGAAAGCTGGTAGTGTAATTAGTGCGAATTTTTATAGTCTTGTGAAAGTCAGATGCTGAACAGATATGATACAAAAGAAAAGAAGAGACATGTTTTAGATGCTGACCAATCTTCACAATGAAATGTAATTGCCATATAATATTTTAAAAACATGTCATAGATTTTATTTGGTTTGTTTAGGTAATAGTTTAGTTTTTTGGAAAGAGTTAAGTATTCATGTAAATGAAGGAAGAGATGAAGAGCCTAGTCTATGTACAGAATGCATGAAGAGAAAAGTCATGATGAAGCTTGCGGAAGGTCCAGACCAGCTCTTCCCTCCATAGAATCAATGGAAGAGTATCCCTCAAGTGTTGGAATAGGACCAAAGAACAAAGCTTGAAGAGCCATTTCAACAGAGTTTAGGAGAAAAAAATCCAATTGAAGTGGGGAAACTTATAATCAGCATTATTTTATAATACTTTATATTGCAAGTATAACTTTAATTAACAGATGTAAATTTTATTCTTCATACAGCATTGGACCAGATGGCCTAATTAAAGTGAACGATTTTACAAAGAATCCTCGTGTCAAGCTGGAGTAAGCAGCACAACTTTTCCAAGACTCTAATGAAGAAGGTTGAAAAAACACATACCACAGATATCCCCATTACTAGCAGAGTTCTCAATGTCTTTTTTTTTTTTTTTTTTTTTGTCTCTGTGAATAAATGTGCTCAAGTCAACCAGAAAGTATATGTGTGAATTAAGAGAAACCTTGGGTGAAACCAAACATTTTCCTGAATCATTGTTCAGAGAGGACTTTAATTTTTACGTAAAATGACATTTCAATATTATTACTGTTATGTCAAGGAGATTGTAAGCTAAGTGGCTGTCCTTATCTTCTGCACAAACAGCCATACTTTGCATGTAATTAATCTGACAGAATGAGAAAAAATCTGCAGTCAAGTTATTACATCATTTAGCGATATAAAAATACATCATAAAGACATATAAAGTGAACACCTTTTCTCCGAGCACCATCTGTCAACTTGTCAAGGGGTGGGTGTATGTTCTCCTCAAAAAGAGGCGGCAACCGCCTCTCTCCATGTATTGCATAGTGAACCTGGTGCCTAACTGGAGATTCCACTCCATAGAAAACTCATGTACCCTCTCTCTAAAAGAACACAACATGGGTGCTACCCTTGAGAAATTACTTATCAAACCTTTTAGCAGAGCCCCAGAATCTCTTCATGTCCTTCATATTAATGCCATTCATAATAAACACTTAATTATGACTACCAATCTTCTTATTTATAAACCAGAACAGTATGTAGGAAAAGCAGTTTCCCTAGCTGTACAAAAGACTTTGAAGCAACCTTGATTATGAGAAAATAACATGTTGGGAAGCTGGAAGATTGTCATAGTTTGCTTTTGCACTCCCATCACACAGTGCTCTGAGAAATAAGGTGCAGCCTCAGTCATATCCCAGATTTTGCCACTGCAAAAGCCTAGGAACGTTAACTACCTAACAAAAAGCAGGAAAATATGGAATTTGTTTAACGGAAGGCAATGGCATGTAATTTTCTCTCTGAAACTAAGCTTAATCGTGAGCATGAATAATATTCTGTATGAATGCATCACATGACATTGAAGTATTTCAGTGTGTAGGACAGAGTTTTTTTTGTCATACTTTTACAATAATAGCAGGAAAGGATTTCCCAAATTGCTTCAGTGAAGGAAGTCAAGAGCAGAAATAATACCTACATCTTCTCATACTCAAATCTATGCTCAGAAAACATTTCTACTAGCTCTTGTAATCTTATCACAAGCCTCATGGCAACTGATTTTTTCTTTAAGGATTGACTACTTCGAGGTCTGTGATTTCATAAAAATTTTATTTAACTTCTAAAAGCAATTTTCTCATTTTCATTGTTGCATTTGTTTTTTTAATTATTTATAAGTCATTTTTGCAGTTTCACAATTCAAAATGATTCAGCAGGCAAGAATATATCATCCTAAGACTCCTTTTGACAAAAACAGTGAAGTATGATTCCATGTGTCATCAAATAATATGTCAAATAAAAAAAGAAAGAGATTGTGGTTCGGATGCCTTTTTTGTTGTTCTTGTTGTTATCTGCTAACTGTTGTTAAACAATCTAAGATAATTCATCCTTAATTCTTAAAATGGTGCATTCATGTCTAAGTTCAATGAGAATTCACTTGGAAAGTCTCATAACCCCCTTATGAAAAGAAAGTACAGCAGCGGTTCTGGACACTGTGTCAGTAATAGCCACTCATCTTCTTTAAACCTTTTGTTGTTTTTCTCATTTGTACTTCTCTCTAGCACACACAAAAAAAGAGGAATTCTGCTGTTTTCCAACTACAGTGATCTTCCTATTTTTTAATTTTGCAAACAACAGAAAAATTGGACCAGACTTCAGATTCCTTTGAGAAACCCCTTTTATCTGTTTTGACATGATAAATATCTTCACAACATGTATCTTTTGTGCAAGTTCAGCACAGTTTCAGTGTAAATGTTAATGCTGCAATATATAATAATGACACAATTTACATATTCGGAGAGTACAAAACATGTTGAATATTTATTTGCACTTCTGCTATTGTACTCTTAATAGTAATATAACCACATTTTCAGTCCGAGTAAACAGCCTGCTTTCAATGCTCAGTCTCCAGAGAGTCTATTTAATCAGGTAATAAAAGCAAACTTATGAGGAATACTAAATATGCTAGTCAGCTACGATACCTACCTGGTGTTTGGAAAATAATTCCTCTTTCATCACAGTTCATTAAAAAAGTGTACAACCATCACCCTCCCTAAATAAGATGGTATATGGATGAAAATCACTCATTACATTACTCACCCAAACACAGAGATGCTCCTGGTCTTGCCCGTTTTATGGGTAGCCCTCTCACTTCCCCTGGTACATTCTCTTTTCCTAAAAAGAAATTTTAACAAGGTGGATTTTGAGGATTGTCCAAGCATTGTGGACATACAACTCGTAGCAAACTAAACAGGCCAAAAAAAATTCAACGTGCATACAGAAGCATTCAGAAAAACTGTATGCACATGTATCATATTGCAGTACATATATAGAAGAGATATAAAACATCTATCTAGGAAAGCACCATTTGCTTTGGTTCACCTCAGTTCTGAACATTTGCTGGCCTGTTTCCCACTGTTTGTATTTATTTGATGTGACACCTCTGTCCAGTTGCAACATTATCCTCCCTCCCCATTCATATGAAAACTTCCACCAAAATATTCTGCTTATAATGAGTATGTATTATTCAAAATGTGCGTGAAATAATTCTTGGAACTTTCTGTTAAAATATATATATATATATTTTAAAACAAAACAACAATTTATTCAAACTTCAAAGAAAAGAGACTAGGTCTATGAAAATATGTGATTATACGATTTAAAGCATTACCTAAAGTATGGGTGCAAGGAGTGGAAAGTAAGATTATCTATGTTAAAATTCTGCCTTTTTCTCCTGAGGACTTGACTGCATCACTAAAATTCTTTAGATGCACTTTAGTTTCTCTTCAATTTTCTAATGCCAGAAAACCAGCCTCAAAATTTCTTGTCAGTACCAGGTAGAGCTCATGTGCTGTCCTGCTCTTTCCATCTCCCTCTCCTAATGTATTGCAATACAGTGTAAATATCATATCTTGTCACTCACTACCTATACAAAGAGAGGAAGTTTTTTGTTTGATGGTCTCTAAGACTAAGTGACTTGTTTTGATGACACTATCTCATGTCAAATACTGCTTGGGTTTTGTGCAGTATTTTTCTCTCTTGTACGAAATTACATCATTTGACATCCTACAGTGAATACACTGGATCTCATCCTTTGCATGATATTGACCCTGACTAAACACTAAAAGCAGTACCACCAGTAACTTTTTCAAAATGAACAACCCCAGCCTGCACTGGTTAGAACCTGCTGATGCACTGGGCATCCTTTACACCCCATGTAGACAAGCATTTTACAGGGTTGCTGGAAATTTCACACTAGGTAGAAGAAACAGAGCAAGAGAGCACAAAGCTGCTGGTTTGATCATATCTAAAAAAAGTCCATGTTTCGCTTTACCTTTCCACCACCCTGCTTACCATTTGTGCCCCTGTGAGACTCTGCAGGATGGAGACAGGGCCTATAGAGCAGCTTTGTGAACTTATCCCTGCCCAGACATCTCACTTTCCCTTGAGGGTGGCTCACCCATTCACAAGACCCATTTTTCAAACTAAGTTATGAGAGCACAGAAGCTCATGCCCCGCAAGGCCTGCTGCTTGACAAAGGTCTATGGTGGCTCACACAACTGCCAAGGTTGCTCCCGGTGGTAGGCGGGCATGAGAAAGGAAACAGAGCCGAGCGGCGGGGCAGCAGCACGGCCCTCAACAGTCACAACGGTCGCCAGGTCACGAGCTCCCTCAGCGCCTCACTAGTCTCGCCCCTTCTGCCCTCTCCCCTCCCATTGGCTCCCTGGCGATCCCTCTCGGCCAATCCCTGACCGTACCCCGTAGCACCGCCCCTCCGGCCTCCCGCGCGTGTTGCCGCCGGCGCCCGCCAGAGCCGGGACGGGTGGGAGCGGAGCGGGACGGCCGTTAGCCCCGCCCCTTTCCTAACGGCTGAGCGGCGCCGCCTCATTGGTCGGCGAGGGGCGCGTGGCTACTCCCCCCTCTCCGCGGGCGGGGGCCGATGCGGCGGCGCGCGGCCTTCCCACTTCCTCCCGCCTTCCCGTGTCGGGGCTATGGCGAGGCCGGGCGCGCCGCGACTCTGCAAGGTGTGGGCGGAAGGCCGGGGTAGAGGCGCTGCCGGCCGGGAGTTTGCGTGTGGGGAGGGGGTGTCATTTACGGGCGCGTTTTGTCCGCAGCCTCAGCGCTCTCCTCGCGCAGCTCTTTGGGCGGGGGAGCAGGTGGTGGCCGGGCCTTCGCGTCGCCGTTGCCGGGGGCAGCCTCTGGGCCGAAGTTGGCGCCGCTGTCGCAGCGTTTCCTCCGTTTCCGCAGCTGGTTTGTATCGGCCGGGTGCGGCGCAGGGAGTGCTCTTGGGGCGTGCCCCAGCTCGCGGTATCGGCGCTTTGCTGAGGGTTCGAGCAGCTTGTGCTTGAAACCCCCCGAGTCTAGGTGCGTGATTTCCTTTGGAAAGGGAGCAGAGAGCCGAGACGGTTCGGGCTGGGCTTCACTTTGTGTGTCGGCCTCTGGAATTTGTGTGTGTCGTTTCCATGCTGTGAATCGTGCTGCAGAGGCTCGGTTTGCAGAGTGAAAAACGCCCATTCGGGTCCCGGTGAGTGCAGTGGGCTCCTTGGATGCCGAGAACTGCAAGTTACTTTTAACTGACCTGTCCCTGAAGCTTTTCTTGAAATGAGCGATCATGGTGTTCTTCAGTTAGACCCTGGGAGTATTTCATGAAGGTGAAAACTGTTTCTCTAATCAGCAGGTGCTGTCTTCTGGGAGACTAGCAGGAGCGGCCAAGCTAACAAATGGACGAAAACAGTAAGACCTTCATCTCGAGTGCTACCTAAAACCACATACCTGTGAGGGCCTTGGGAGGCCCATACCTGCCATACCTCACAACTAGCTGAAAACTCTTTGTGTGTATTGGAAAGGCTCTTATCAGGAAGGCTCTATGGCTGGGTAGCCCAGGAATAGTCAAACAGAGTCAAACAGAACTGGAGTTCTGCTTGTATAAACACAGAGTTGGCTGTCTATGCTGTGCGCTTATTTAGAAAAGATTGAATATATATAGTTACTAGCCTAACGCAAGATTGCTGAGTAAAGATCAAATCCTCCTTTGACATAAACTGTTAATATCTGCTAAATACACTTGCTGCAGCAGTACAGACAGTTTGCAAAAAGGAAAGGTGTTTTGTTTCTTGAGAGAACACCATTCTTGTTTTCTTTTTTGTTTGTTTGTTTTAGTTTTCTATTACTGAATAAAGTAACTTTTGTTTGTTTTGCATATTAGGGAAATATAGTATGAACAATGACTTTTTTTATTTGTATTTTTCAGGTTAGGCTTAAGAAAAGGCTATCATTCTGATGCAGAGTCTGGATACTCTCTTTATTCAACTGACTCTGAAGATCAGGTAACTATTGACTCTTTAATACCATCATCTCTCTTAATTTAGGCAGCAAGGAATATCTTGAATAGTAAAAGAAGAATAGGATAATTCAGGGAGTCCTGAATTTGGGCTAGAAATAATTCTTGCAAAGTTAGTTGAAGTGTTTGAACTTCACAATGAAGACACATTTTGGTTGGCTTAGGGAATTTGGCTCTAACGGAGCTTATTATAGGGTCTGTTTTATGAACAAAGCTTTGTTGTTCATAAGGTAGAGCTCGCCCTGGCAGAAGCACAGCCATATTTGTGAGGTGTTGTCTCAAAAAGAATAAGTGACACAGGGTTCATGGTGCTCTTTTCATGCAGCATTGAGTCAGTTTATCTCCAAACTAATGTTACCCTGCAGACAATAGTTTGGCTGTTCATGCAATAACAAACACGTGTGCACAATTACAAAACAAAATCCACCAAAGCAACATACGTGCAACAACACAAGTGTTTTTGCAAAAAGTAAGCTTTTGCAAAGTTCAGACTTATATTAAATTGCAAAGTAATATATGGGTAGAATATTTTTTTCTCATTACCATAGTTAATTTTTTTTAGATGACAAACTGAGAAACAGTCCCTTCTAAAATAATATATTCTTTTTTACTAAAAAAGGCACTTAATCTCTAACTGCAGTGTTCTTTATGCAGGTTGATACTATTCATAATGGACTTGACCGTTGTGCTGCTTTACTGCAGAATATTTTACAAAATGAGACTACAGGTTGTACCTATTCAAAATTTAAGCTATATTTTTAGTTTTCTGTAAGACTGTTTTGATTTGTTGACTTTTTTTTTATTTAAATTATTTTAGTAAGAGAGAATATTCATAAACAACCTGGGAGAGCCACTTGTGTTAAAACAGCTTCCAAGCCTTTTATAACCAAAGGAAACACTTCCAAGAAGAAAGCTTTCAAAAAACATAATGTTGCTATGCACATGCGAAAAGAAGTCAGTAAGTGGATTTTCATGTGTTTGTTTTCTTTTTTCCTCACTATTAATTTATACTACTTTCTCTCCTTGTCCACCGCACTTCCTTTATGTGAGGTCCCATATGGAAGGCATAATGTTGAATTTCTATGGGCAGGAATTGTAAACTAGTAAGAAGTAAAACGCTTATTTGAGGAATTACAGAAGAGGGACGTATAGGTAATGTATTTCTAGCACTGTAAAAATACAGTGGATTTCATTATAATCAGCAGGATAAATTCAGGTTAGGAGCATGCTGTATTTTGGTTATTGCCAATGACCCTAAAGGACTAGGGAGCATCTAAGCACAGACTTTAAGAATGGTATTTTTAAATTGGCCTTCTGTATGAGTAAATCTGAATGTTTCTTTCAAGAATAGCACTCTGTCCAGCTTGTGTTAAAAGGGGGAAACAGAAGATGGATTCATTTGCTGACAGATAAATATCCAATTGTGATCTTAAGTGATAGATTTTTTTTTTGTTGTTGTTGTTTTTATTGTTGTTCAAAGGAATATACCTGCAGAATCTGCCTGATAACACTCTAGGTTTATGTATATCAAGCAGAGGGACGGACTCAGCTGTTGTGATTTTTCTTCTTTCAGTAGTGCCAGTATCAAGTAGGAAACAGGCCTCATCTACCACCCCTGCTGCTGGTAAAGAGCTTTGTAATGAACCACAGAATCAGCTGGTTGAACCAATTCATGTGCCTTGCAGTCAACACTCTCCTGTTATGCACGAAAAATTATGTGAGCATGTGCAGACTCAGATGGCTCTGATAACTACCCAACCCTCACAGGCCAGTAATGAAATTCCTGCTACAACTGCTTATTCTGCCTCAAATCTTGGTTAGTGAAAATACTGCCTTTGAACTTGCTGTCTTTAATGCAGATTGCCCAGATCTGTGACAACATTTCATTCTTTCATTTCAGGTTGTCAAAGTGTTACAGCTGTTAATTATCAGTTATCTACCTCCACACCAGCCCTGTCCCTGCAGCATTCAGCTAATCCTTTATCTTCTCAGTCTGTAAGTAAAAGCTTGATTCAGATTATTAATAAATTTTATATTTGGCACTACCTCACTAGTTACATGTACTAGTTACATGACTGCTATGTAAAGTATGTTTTATGTGGAGATGAAGAAATGATGTTAGGGACCTTTCTATTAGCTGTGGAGTTTTGTGTGTGTGTGTTTTTTTTTTTTTTTTTTTTTTTTTTTTTATATATTTTGAATTCTGTACTGGGCAGCAGTTGTAGCAGGTACAGAAAGTTACTACTGTTAATAGTTACATTCTCAACAATGCGTATTAGGATCATTAACCAACACCTGACTAAAGAAATAATATTCTTCAGGTAGTTGTAAGCTTTTCCCTGCCAGCAATCAATTTTTTTACAGATAGCTTGTAGTATCTTAGAGCCACTTTTTAAAATACTTACATATTTCAAGGTATAAAATAAAACTAATGGAGAGTACCAACTGCCACCTTGGGAAGTGTGGTAAAGGGCTTTCACCCTGAGACTGCAGACTTAGCTTCTATCTGCAGGCAGTCCATGTATAGTTAGCACTTTCCTTCACTTTTAAGAAATTCATCTACTTAATTTAATGAAAGGTAACAGTGTTTTGTTGTTGTTGTTTTTCCCTCCTTCCCTGTTCTGATTTAATTCAATGAATGAGTACTTATAACTATGCTTTAATTTTGCCAGTCACTTTTAAGGTAAAGATAATCAAAACTAGCTTTACACCTGAATTAGTAAATTGGGAAATAATGCAAATAAGCCAGAAAGAATTCTAGGTTATTTACATGTATATGGCAGTGTGTGTGTGTGTGTGTATATATATATATATACATATACACACATATATAGTAAAGAATAACCAAGACTACACTGAATGACAGAAGTTTCGTTAACACTTAAACTCTCTGTTAATCTTTTTCTTAATGTTAATATTGTTCATCTAGGATGTTCCTGCAGATAGTAGCCATGAATGTGTGCCCCAGATGGGAGGAACTGTGGTTTGCCCAGTAGTTTCTGTTCCTGCTACCACTACTGCACAAGTTCAGGCTGCCACTGCTCTTCCTGATAAGATGCCTTGCCTAGTATCAGGTGCATCAAGTAACTCTACTGTGCCTACATTAGTCCCATCATTTTCTGGCAAAGATACCACCCCAAATCAAGAGCACTGGATCAAGGAAGCAGATTTGATAAGATGCATACAAGCTCACCTGGCATTATTGCAACCACATGAAATGAACAGCAGGACTGAAAAAAAGCATCATCAACAATGTCCAGCACAACATAATGTCTCAAGTAATAAGGAAGAGGACATTTTCGAAGAACAAAGTGAGGATACTATCAGTGAAGAAGAGGAACTGAATGTACTTGATATTGCTCCTGTGAGAGATACAAACTGTCAGAAAAGTTTTGTCAAGAAGGTTCTAAAACCTAAAAGAGAAAGTCCAGAAAAAACAGCCCATAAAGTTAGAACAGTAAAATATCTTTTGGGAGAGCTCAGAGCGCTGGTAGCAGACCAAGGTAAAGACATTTTCATGGTGCAGTGGAGTGATTACCTATGAATAAGACAAACTATGTGAAAGGAATGAGCAGTCTTCAATTTGTGGAAGTTGTATATGTCAGATATGTGACATCTTAGAGTGGCTTTCAACATCTTTGTTTTTAAGAGTTTCATGTTTCACTGTGAATCAGGATTAAATGACCATAACAAGCAAAGATTGTTCTCATTTCATACACAATGTTGTCCCTGCAAGTTGATCAGGAAGCAGGTTAGGTAGTTTTCCACAGCCAAGTTTGACTGGCATGCTGATCAGTGATCAAGTGCACAGTCAAGCTTTTAAGTCTTGAATAAGTAAAGATAGGCTGTCAAAATTGAGACTTTTTTTATTTAAAGTATAAACACTACTACATCATTTTATAAGTTGCTATCATATTACATTTTTTCCTGTTTTTTTTCTCTTGCAGATGATTCAGAAATGTTAAGGTTGATGAGTGAAATAGAAGACTGTATATCATTGCTCCCAGCTGTAGTGAGAAATACAAATATCCAAGCTGAAATAGCACTAGCTCTACAGCCTCTTAGAAGTGAAAATGTCCAGCTGCGTAGGTTGGTAATTGTTCAATAATTCTGTATTTTATTTCAAAAAACGCCTAAAACATCTTTAACTGAAATGTTCTAAACTGCATATTCTCATATATGTTGTAATCTTTGTCATCCTGTTCTTCTTTGTGCAGTATTTATAGATTGCCAGCTGTGTTGGTATGGCTATATAGCTTGAAAAAATGCTTACACAAAAACTGAAACAAGATTTCAATTAATTTTAGTAGCATAATTTTTGTCAAATAGTAGTTAAAAGTGGGAAGGGGCCAGGCAAAAGGCTGCCGCAAAACTTGTGTAAGTCTGGTTGCATTCACCCTGTAAAATGGCAGCAATACTTTTTATTTTACAAAAGTATTTCCAAGTTTAATGCATTCTTGTAAAGTGTTCTGAGTGCTTGTTTAGAATGCTTTACCATCTCCTTCATGATTGCGCCTTTTTCCAATTCGGACGTTCTGGCTGAAAACCTCAATATTAAGATAATTAGCCTGTTTATAGTCTTTATTTACTCTATTCTTAAATGTAAAAATGGAGCTCGTTTCAGGAGACCTGTCAAATATATAGCTGGATAGCACTTCAGGAGAGGGCAGTATACCTATCAGAACATGCAGAGGGTCTCTTCTATTGAAGACAGACAGGAATGCAGGAAAATGTCTTACTAAAACTTTTGAGTACTTCTATATGTTTAACTCTTTGTATTTCTAAAATATTTCTAACTTATATTTCTCAAACTTCCATGTGTTTCTAAAGTTTCTATATTTCTAGAACATTTTTGTTTCTAAAATAGATGCTTTTTCCGAACTAATACAAAGTGTGGCGGGTTTGAACATACTCTGAACTCTCTGAATATGGGCTTTTTCATAATTCACATTTAGGAGAATAAGAATATTAAACCAGCAACTCAGGGAACGAGAGAGAAATGAGAAGACATCTGGACAGAACTGCAATTATGAATGTAAAGTACTAATAGAGATTACTTGTAGGAGCATTTTATGCTAAGGTTCACATACAAATATATAAAGATATAGATACATTTGTGTATTAGATATTTAAATGATAAATGTGTATTCATTCTGTCACTGTCTTTTCGTGACAACTAAAGTAAGTGATATGGGTCTGATCATGACCTGTATCTGGATGTTGTGCCTGTTTTGAACTTCAGAGACACTGAAAATCAAATGTTAAGCTGAAGAGCATATTAATTTTATCCCTTTTAAAATACTTATATTCCTCTTAAAACGAGGATGACAGGCTAGATACCTAAGAAGGAAGCTTATTTTATATTTATCTTAAAATGAAACAAAACTTTTTATGTCTAAGCCAACATTCTATTACCAAGTTTACTTCAAAACTTAAATCAAGGTAGAAATCCTAAAATTGTAGACAAAACACGTAAACTTTCTTTGTTTTTCTCCTGGCAGTAGTTTCTCTGCAGTCCCTGAATATGATGCTCCAGAGTCAATTGAAAGAATCACTAAAAGGCCTTGAGTCACTGCAAGCTAAAAATGAAGAGCTATTTAAAATAATAGAAAGTCAGAAAGAAGAAAATAAACATGTTGCAAAAAGTATCCAAGAGAAAGATAAAGAATTGCTTGAAAACAAGCAGCAATATGATATTCATGCCACCAAGCTCAAGATTGGTATGTTTTTCGAGTGTAGTTATTCTTAATTTGTTATTTTTAAGCTTAATAGAAACTAAATTCTGCTTGGCATTTTAGAAGTGGAAGAAGCACTAGCAAATATGAAGAGTCTTCAGTTTAAGCTGGAAGCTTCAGAGAAAGAAAATCAGATTTTGGGCATAACACTTCGTCAGCGTGATGCAGAAGTTAACAGACTGCGTGAGTTAACCAGGTATTGCTGACTGAGCTAACTTTTTTTTGCCTCTTGATGTCTTTTTTTTTTTTTTTTTTAAACTCTGCTTTACATTACTGTAATCTTAATACTACACCAGCATCATGTGGGCCAAAACCTCTCTTTGTATTTTTGTTACACTAGTGCTAGTATTAAAATAGAAGTTTGGTGCTCCAAATAGCAAAGGACTTTACAACAGAACTCTATCTGATGTAATTTCTGCAAAGTTTTAGCTCACATAGCAGACCTGCCAGTAAGGAGCTCCATTAGAAATGGATGAATCTGGAAACAGATACTTGAAGCTGTAGCATATGGAGACTAACTCCTAACCTTAATTATTTTCCTTATATTGGCTTTAGAAATTACTACCTATGAAAAGAAGTTTGCCTGTGAAAAGAGCTTGCAGAGCAGTCTTCCTTCAGGACCCCCCTGAGAGCCCTTCCTACAGGACTGAGCAGTCCAATCCTTGGCAACAAATGACACCGATATATTATTTACATGGCCACTGAATTAAGGTGGCATTACTCAAAAAATTTTGCAGAACTACTCTATACTGTCTCTTACGTATACGATGTAAGTTGAGAAGCTTATGGGGCCCTTTAGATATGCAAAACGATGTGCCTAAAACAAAACTTATACGTTACAAATGCAGGAAGTTGAGTAATTTTCTGTTCTGTTGTTTTTAGTTAATATTCATTTGAATGGCACAATATTTTTAATTGGCACATCATTTTCTTAGTAGTTTATATTCCCTAGATTTTTCTGTTACTATTAAATATTGACCACTAGATGGTAGCATCTTTTAACATATGTATTTGTTTATGCTATATGCATAAGCATTAAATGTTTGTTTTTTTGCTACAGAAAGTAAGAAATACCACTGAAATTATTCTTTTTATTAAATTTCATCTTTTTAATATATTCCCTAGATACAGTAGGAAAAATAATTTGAAAAAATTTTCTATAGACTTTGTATTTGACAGCTTCTTGCAGACAAATTATTTTATTTGGTAGTACTCAAAGCAGGTCAATTCTGAATAATTACAAAACTTTGTGTTGTGCTCTTTTATTTTATAGGCACTTCACATTTAATATTTTGTGTCATCATACTCACTCATATGCTGTAACTTCACAGAACTTCACTGCAGCCTAGTTAAATCTGGTTTGGGTTTCTATGTTTTGGAATTTTACTTGCTAAGTAATCTAAGTTGATGAATTGATCTTAACAGAACCTTGCAGGGCAGCATGGCCAAGCTTCTGTCTGACCTCACAGTGGACAATATCAGACCTAAGCCTGACAAAGGTCTGTCGAGATCTCTATTGGAAGACTATGAGAAACAGATGCAGTCTGATGCATTTCCTGTGAGTACTTCAATAATGACTTACCTTAAAAAATTAGACACTGATCATATTTTGACAGATTCAGAGCCTCAGTTCTCAAACAAAAGCAGGGAATTGGAGGAGTCAAATCTAGCCTATGGAAAGCGTGTTGCTGAAGGAACCAAAGTAAACAGTATATTCTCAGAAGAAGAAACCAGGACTCCAGCCTTACTGGAGCAAGATAGAGAAAGACTGAGTGATTCTGAGACTTTACTAGACAACCAAAACAAACTGGATGAGACTATTTATATTCCATTAACTAGCAGTGCTTCTAAAAAACATCTGCCAGTCTCTGAGAGAACTGGCATGCAACCTCAAAACAGAGGGGCTTGTAAAATGTTGGACTTCAGCTATGAACTCTCAAACTCTGAGCAGCGGAATGGATGTGAGGTGTCAAAGGACCCTCCTATCTTGGATAAATTAAATGTTGCATACAGTTTGAAAAGGGCCATAGAAAACTCACTTGAAGCTACAGGGGATGCAATGAAGCTGGAAGGGGACCAAGTCCAAACAAGGTCAGAAGACATTCCAAGTAGAGCTGCAGAAGACTTTACAGACAAACCTGACCAGCGCCAGCTTGGTACATACCCTGGTCTTCCAGGGCCCTTTCATGAAGAGAATTCTAGGAAAAGAGGCAGTGCAATATCTGATGTTTCATTTGACAATATGTCAGGAAGGTCTGAATGGAGTGCATCTTCTTTCTCAACCTTTACTTCTCGAGATGAAGAGGACTTCAAGAATGGCTTAGCAGCCTTGGATGCCAACATAGCTAGGTTGCAAAGAACGCTGCAAAATAGCATTATGAAACAATAAGTATGAAGAAACAAAATGGTGCGTACTTGTCTAGGTAACTATTTTTTTCTAAAGTATATTAGTAAGTATGGTGCTAATCTTAATATTTGTATCTTTTGTATGAAATGGTTAGCTCCTAGCTGTTTAAATTATGAATGGAATTTGTTCCTCTAAGTTGTGGTGCTGCTTCCCTTGATGTGTACAACTTCAAATTACTGATTAAAATGCCTTTATCTAAATTAACGAGTTAGCATTATACTCTAATTGCAAAATTAATTCTTAGTACAGTATTTGATAACTTTTTAAGAAACTGATGTGCTGTTGGCGATTCAGTTTTTATATTAAATGATGCATCTTGCTTTCTTCTGTGTGCTTTTCAAAGTAGTAAGAGCAGCATTAAGATGCATTTGATATCAGTTAAAGAAAAGGTATAGAGAAGCTTTGGTTTTATCTGACTTGTATAAAACTGGATGTATGGTTATTTCCATTCTTTTTGACCAAATATGTGTTCAGACATTAGATTTTTGCTGGGATTCATCATGAAAATGCCCAAACAATACTGTCAGCTTCGAAGAAACGGGTAGGCAGGTCTCCTTATTGAGCAGCATTGCTGCTTGATCCAAGTTGGGCTTAATCAAGAGGTGGGAATTTAAGAGTTAAAAGTAGAGCTGGATAGAATTTATATTATTCTCTGCCTTGACTTCAATGTTTTTAAGAGGATTTTAGGTGCTGAAGACTTAGTTAAACTTTTTTTTTCTTTCCCTCTTTTGTAAAGAGCATTTGCGAAATACCATGCATAGGGATGAGATTCCACACACCAAGGCCTGGGAAGAGCAAGCTGCTAGGGGCAGCTCTGCAGGAAGGTTGAGAGCTGTAATAGGGCTCTGGATGAACTCAAGTCAGTGTCAAGCTGTTAACAAATATGTGGCCTTCATCATGGAATTCGCAGAACCTGGTAGATCTTGTAAATCATGGGAAGTAATTGTTTGCTACTTAACATCAGTGTAATCATTTTCTTCTTATTGGTGAGACTCATTGTTCTGAGCACTGTTCTTGCAGAAGGAAGTTGGTATAAATGTAGAATTCAGGTGAGGAACTACCAGAATTGTGTTGTTCTACAGTTTTGTTTTAGATCATAGATTTGTAAAGATAATTAGTTTTCTCTAAAGTAGAAGAGAATACCATACCCACAGTAAACATGGCAGTGTGATGTTGAGGAAACAAGCAATAACAGACTTCAGCTGGCACACAGGATACAGATTAGGTTTTAAAAATTGACAAAGCAATACTGTTAGCAAAGCACTAGTATAGACAAGTCATGGAAATTTTGAAAGAAAAAGTATTTCTTTCTGTTCTTTCTGCAAAGTTGTTTTTTTTTTTTCCTTCCACCACCTCAACAAAAATACAACAACAAAAAAAGGTACTTTCTGGTGTAGAACTTTTCCTTTAATGTATTTCCTTGTAGATCAAAGGTGTTAAGTCTTACCAGCTTGAAGATTTTTACTTGAGGGAGTCAATTTTAAAGTTAGGACACTATCCACACACTATGCAGTGCAGCAGTTTTGTGATTATTTTAATTATTGGTAAGTGAGCAATAAAATGGTATGAAGGCAGCATAGATTCCGGGAGCTGCCAGCTGGCATTCCTACCATCAGAAAGAGAAGCTAGACTAAATAGTGACTTCAGTGATCTAGAATGCTTTTAATGCTTGGCCTGGGTTTCATTCTGTTCTTTACATGATGCTTGCTCAGGCTTCAAAATAAGGTTGACAATAGGAACGTACATATTTCTTAAGTATTTACAAGCAAAGCAGAATTTAAATTGTGCGTGTGACATGGGTTAAAGAACAACCACAACTACTTCTAGCCTTTCAGACTGTTAAAAGGAAAAGATGACAAATACCTACACAAAGAATAAGAGGATTGATGAAAAAGAGATCATCTTCAATAAACTATTGCAGAAGTATTCATTAGTAAACAGACTAATTAAGTTTCCTTTCAGTAGGACCATTATTCTACTTGGATATTCAAGTGGGATGTTTAATCCCACAAGGTTAGTTGCAAGCTACCTAAAGCAGCTCTGGTGCCAAGATAACCACGTGCATTATTCTCACAGTGAGAGCATTTTCTTTCAGGGCTGGGTCAGCTGGGAAGATGTTACACCATCTTGCTTGTATCTTACTTGATGTTACAAAGTTATTTCTAAACATGAAATTACTACTGCACCATTTCTGAATCACAAGAGATATGTGTAGGTTTTCTTATCCCCTTTAGGAAAAGGAGAAGCTAAGAAACAAGAAGGAAGGGTTGTCTTTAATACAGTTGTTTCCTGCTTAGGTAGGTCAGTCAGAGCTATTGCAACTTTAAATGAATAACAATATTTATGAAATGTGTGTTGTTATGGATGCAGTTCCAGTTCTAATAACATGTAGCTGGCTGTACACTCCAACAACTATTGAGTAAAGCCTTCCAGCTTGGCCACCACAGTCGGTTACATGCTCTGTCCATCCGTATTTTACCCTCCAAGCATGAGGGATGTATGAAATTTGTATAGTCAGATTAAATCACTGTTCTCGGTAGTGTTTGGTAATTGCTGTTGTGAAACACTGCTCCTTTTCCAAGGAGTAGCTTACACAGATCAGATCGGCTGCTGCAGTTTTAGTGATCATGCAGCCTCCTCTGTGTGTTTTTTTATTTTTATTATTATTATTATTATTTTTGTTGTTGTTGAAGCCAGGAAGAAAGAAGGTACAGGAGTTTTCTTTTTTTTCCCCAGAGCATTTTCTGGAGTTGCCATCTGTGCTTCCAAAGCTACGAAAGGCTTTCAGAGCACAGCTTTCAGTAGACTGGTAACAGTCCTTTTCTTTTTATGGTCCTCTTTACCTATCAAAAAGTGCCTGGGTTGGGCAGTACTCCAGAATCTAGGATTCACCACCCCATCATTCCCTGTTCTGATTCCTTGGGCAATGACTGTATATAATCCAGGGTCTTATTCAAAGAGGTGGGGAATGATAGCTCCCTGCCTATGCAAAGGAGAACTTCTGCCCTACTGTGCCCTCCAGAGGGTTTCAATGTCCTCTAGGGAACAAAAATCCTGGACTTGCTGGAGTGGGGCAAGTGCCCCAGGGATGGGTGGGTATCTGTGGGTGTGTGTAAACAAGCTGCTTGGGACATAAGCTGTGGTAAAGCTGCAGGTGCCTAGAGCTCTGTATGGGCAGGAAGCTTAACATGTCAGGGTATGTTTTGTCAAGTTATGCTGATTGCTACTACCTTGCTTGAAGTCTGAGCTTATGTAGGGGCATCCTTAATCAGTGTGGGTTTGTTTCTTTCCTAGTAAGGGAGAAAGATGTGTTCTTCTGTTTGAATCTGACTAAGGCAGATCAAGGAAAGAAGAAAAAAAAAAAAAAAAAAGACACAGTCACTTTATTCCTCTGTTTTATCTGCGGAGAGGGCTGATGAAATTTGAAGCATCTTACTGATACCATGATGCCTTGCTGAGCTCTCTCACTCCAGTCTGAACAGTTACAGTAGCAGCTGGCTAATGCTAGAAGCATTTTCACTCAGCTTTGAAACTGCTGCAGGGAGATGCTCACAGGCACTACTGAGGCAGTCAGTGCAGTTCTGCACACCACTGCACTGCAACCACGCTGTGCAAAAACAGTTAACAATAAGCTCGGACATGTCAAAGTAAGTTCTATAGAAACTTCACTTTTAACCCAGCTTTGGCTCTTACCTGGCCTAGGTAGATCAGGCTGCCACATGAGGGATCTGCTTCCACTTAAGCTCAGGCAGGCCCTCTCACCTTGTTCTTAAGCAAGACTAACACTAATAGTCCTGGAGAGTCATGTCTGCCCTTCCCCAAGGTCACTGTGGTCTTTCAGTAATTTCATTGCACAATGGAGTCTAAGCCTCACTTTCCTTCAGGCAGATTTGGGGATTCCAGTAGTTTCTGGTAATAGGGACAAGTCACAGATTTTGCCTACAGAGGCAAATGTATAGGCAAAGAGCAGGCGAGCTGTTGCTGAGCCTAGTTTTTCAGACTGTCCGCTTATAAGGTGAGATCAAGAGCACCAATAACTTGCAAGAGTAGTCGTGGGATTTGAGCTGTAGACAGGAGTGCCAAATAGGTGCCCTAACAGCACGCCCTAGCAAATGTTTGGTCTTTCTCAAGAAAAAATTAAAGTGCATGCTTGTGCGCGCACACACACACACACACACACCTCAGCTGAGGCACTCAGCTGAGAAATCTTTCTTGTGGAGAAGAATAATTTCTTAGATTAAAAAAGAAGCTAGAGCCTAAAAACTATGAAAATGGAGTCTGTTTCTTTATCTCTAGCTTTCTTCATTACCTTTACTGTAGCTCTTCTCATGTGTTACTGCAGTATAGGCAAGGGAAAGATACCTCTCTCTGTAGGTAGTCCAGGCCTTCAATTATTGGCAATTCTCTATTGCAGTTACCAAGAATCTTCAGAAAGACTCTCAGTAAACTGTGGTGCAGCTGTGAGGAAAACAGCATTCATCAGATCATGTTTTTGCAGATATGAGTTAGTCAATCCACATGGTCGTTGTGCCCTGTTTTCCTTTCCAAAGTTTAACAGAAGCACCACAATTACATGATTTGAAGTTACATGATACTGAAAATGGTGCTGGCTCTAAACTTAGTATCTTCAGAGATACTCCATTCATAGTTCAGTGCATCTCCACTGAATAATTTCATATGCTCTTTGAAGATCAACACCAAGCTGCACTGAAAGCTAAATGCCTCTCTCTTTGGACATGTGTCCTCTTTATGAGGACACAGAGTCAAGTGGAGAGCACGTTATTCCATAGGTTTCCCAGTCATACTCTTAAGTATCCTAGTCATAGCCAAGGCCTCAGTTGTAATATAAAGCCATGTAACAACCTCCAGTCATAAGGTGGTGCCAGTAGTAGGACAAGTTCATCAACAAGAAGCATGCTGAAAATTTCCCTTTTGCACTTGTGCATAACAGCCATTATTACCCTTTCTACAGTGTGCTCCAAAGACAAGTTTAAAAATTGATACTTCAGTGACTGGAAGAAGAGCTGCTTTAGCTCGCTATAGCAGCCATCTGTGCCACAGTTAGGAGTGTGTGGTTTATAGGCCCATAAGGTATTTGCATGTCCAAAGATTAGTTAAAAGCACTACTTCTTTTAAGTCTCCTGGTTTTGTTCAAGATGAATTCTGGCTACTTCTCTGCTGCAATAATACAGCCAAGACATATATTTTCTTACAGCCTCCTCCCAGATTCTGTTCTGTATTTAGAAGCTAGGAGTGATGGTTTTGGACTTTCAATGATGATATTAAGCTAAGCGTAAGATATTTGTCTTGGCATAGGCTAGACTATAAATAGCCTTAACATCAGTTTCAGGTTCTGCTCATCCCACGAAGGAATGCCAGTTCTCTTCCATACTGGTTCTCGTACTGGATCATCCCAACATCACCCTTATCCTAGAACCCCTTTCCAAGAAACACAAGCAAAGCAGAGGTAAGGGCTCCATTCAGCCCTCCCAGACTCTGCGCAGACAGAGAATTGCTGCTCTGTGTGGTTGGTCCCGCACATTCCCTCAACATTCACCCCCACCCAATCTGCAGCGATGGAGCAGGATGCTGTAGTATTGGACTATCTCCAGCACTACTGGTAACCCCAGCCTAAATCTGCATGTCTGCTCAAAGAATTTTTCACCACAGCGTTTTACGTCTTCCACTGGGCCAAGACTTGAGATTCTAGGGCTACAAATTTCACCTGCCCTCTGTGACACCAGGCACGTGTGAATGCTGCCACCTAGCCCGGCCAGAGCTTCAGGCTCGTTTTAAGCAGTGAACCTCTGTGTGAGGGAGAGTGGAGTGTCCTGTAAGCAGTGAAGGTACTTTGACAGCAGCCATTGATTAAGGAATGATAAACTCTGATCAGATTCTGAAGTGAGTTCTTTCAAGAGCACTTGCTTGTCTATTAAAACAAAAAGTCCATTATCCGTCCAGTTTGCATGGTGTATCATATACTGAGAGCTCCTTGTTCAAGATTCCTAGGTGAATTCTTCTCACCTCAAGGACTGGCCACAAAACTTCTACCTCCTCTCTGCATGTCAGACAGCAATGCCCACCAGGATTTCAGTGAAGGCGATGGCCAGCAGCATGCTTGCATGCTGCAGAGTCCCAGCCCAGTTACATTCATTCACTTAATTCAGTTAATGCGCACTTCAGGGTTAAATTTGCCCCCTCACATGCCATCGCTATCTTTATTTCCCTTTTCTGTCTGCCCTCTACAGCCTCATTCGAACAAGGGTTAAGATCTTCCCCTGCGGAAAAACTACTTCAAAAGCCAGGCTCCAAGTGCCTGCGCCATGGCAGAGCCCACTCTCCTAGCAGCTGCCTGTGGAAACAGGAGCAGGAATCAGCAGCACAGACAAGCTGAGGAGACCCAGACCCCATTCATGCAGACTGTCTCAGGCCATGTATGGAAGAGCTGCTATTGTTAGTGCAACTCAGGAAATATTCTAGGGAGTGTGTAATTGTTTACAGTCAGATTCTTTTATCAACACTTAATTAACTGCAGTTACAACACATGTTCATCATTAATATTTTAAATTATTGAGATGGTTTTTAAACCTATTCTGTAGGCATTCCACCAGAGGTTCCACAAGTGATAGGCTGTAGTCCTATGTTCCAAGTAGGAGACCCTTCTTATAGAAAGGACCTCATGCATGGCCTTGTGTGACCTGTGTGTTTCATGTCCATTACAATTCAAAAGGGACCATTTCTAGAAGATATCTGATGCTGATTTAATTCTCTTCCTTTGTAAACAGCTCTGGGCATGTCTAAAAAACTAATTCATCCAGCTACAACAAAAGCTGTTGTCATCCATCCTGACTGCAGAAAGTGGTTACTTTGGATTTGGCTGCATCTTCCAAATGCCCTGTTTCATCAGTCACTTGATCCAACAAAGAAGCCACAATGAGAAATATTTTGCTTCTAAAATCCAGAGACCACTTCTAAAAGTCCAAAAATTCCCCCTTGTTCCCCCAGTCAACTTCAGCTGGATCCCCTTTGCTGAAGTAACAGGCAGGAGCTTCTTCACCTTTTAATAGGATTATACTTAGTCCTCAAACTCAAATATACTGGAAGACTAGTTTTTATATACAAAGACTGGGGAGAAATGCAAATGAAAGTAATTTTACAGTGCCTATGTTTTGCTGAACAATCAGTGAGGGCTCTAAAGATTACCAAAAGAAAAAAAAGCTCATCCTTTTGAAAATGTCCCATAAAGTTAGAGGCTCGCAAGAAGATTCATTGCTTGGGTCACAAGGCTTAAAGCTGATCATTCTCAGCCTATTCTCTAGACAGTCTGGCTATGCAGAACGCCTAGTCATTAAAGTTTTCATGTTTGTGGTTTTGCAGAATCTAAAGTTGTTGTTCTGACAGTTTAAGGGAACATTGACTAGTCTGGTTGGTCCCACTCACCTCTTGAAAGTAATGACAATGAAATCAAGATTACAATTAATACATTCCTTCCTTGCACTGTTGCACTTACAGTTTATCAAATCTGGCTATTTTGTCAGACCATGAGTATTTAGAAGACTTTTTTTTTTTTTTTTTTTTTTTTTTTTTCTTCCTGGAAGACTTGTGCGTTTCTTTGTCTAAACTGTGTGGCTTTATGCTTAGGTCTTAAAGCTTCTCCCTTTCCATCCTGCTGTAACTTCTCTCCTTGCTATTACTACAACGAACAAAGTTCTGCTCCCTGCCAATGCAACTGTTTCTGAGGTGAGACTCTTCCTTGGTTATCCACTGGAGGAAACAAATTCTTACCATAATGGCATCTGAAAAACTGTCTAGTTTATTATAAACCACTGTTCTAGCTTCCAGGGGCACTGTACTTCCAAGCCAAGTTCCCCTAAGGAATGATCCTAAAAGCTAATGTTCTTGAGATCAGATTAATATCAGCAATGCAAGCCTATGAAGGGAGTCGGCATCTCAGTTTTAGAATAAGGACCTGCCTTTTTTAGATTATTCAGTGCCTGGTCTATTTAATAGAGAAACACATAGCTGAAGGTATGTTTTACCTGAACTAGCAGTTCTTCTTGTTCTTCCATAGCCATCCATAACCAATGACAACATTTTCATGCTTCAGTCGGGTATTTGGCTGAGGCTACCATTGATCCTGGGAATCTTAGGACTACTTCTAGAGGGAATTTAACAGAATGTATTTATTCTATAGGTAAAAAAGTACTTAACGGTCATCCTAGAATAAGCGAGGAGAAGGATTTAACCCCATTGTCATTAGCCTCCTTTTCAAACATAGCAAATATTTTATGCAAAGACAGAAAACCACCTAAGAGCACAGCAAAGTCTGCGCAGCCCTTACATGCGTGTTCATTGATTGTCAGAATTTCTGTGTTGCTTTTCTGCCATCCTTCCTCTGCGGTGTCAGTGTCAAGATAAACTGCTTCCTGAGCCACTTCTTATGTGAGAGAGCTTTCCCACATACTAATGACATTAACGTAAATAAGAAAAGCTTGAAGACTTTGTGCTAAATGGGTAGTTTTTTTGTCTGGTGCTTCTGGAAAAAGAAGTCTTGCTACTAAGACACCTACACAAGGCAGCCATTTCCTGTATTATTAAAAGGGCACCTGTGGACAACCCTTCTGAATCCCATTCCAAAAGTATGAAACTGAGGCATGACCTATAAATTAAAAAATCCCTTTCACACTTTTCAGTTAGGGACTAGCTATAGGCTCTACCTAGTAACTGAAAACAAATATTGAGGAAATATTGTGAAAATCAGCAAAGCAACCCAGCATCACTGTTACAGGCTCATGTGCGCCTTGTTTGTTGTTGTTGTTCTTGTTGCTGTTGTTGTTTTAATGAAAGCTCTGCTTTCCTGGTCCCTCATTCTATTGCTACATAAAGTCAATAACAAATCACTACCTTAGCCCTGACAACAGAGCTGCACTCTGTACAGAGCTAAATACATTTTAACAATGAGAACAAAACAAGCCATCTCCTGGCATAGAGCGCTACTTGAGTTTCTGTCCGTTTGCTTGCTTTTATATATACATGTATATATATATATAGATATATATATAAAAAAAATAGAGAAGGCAAACTTCTTGAAATATACCCCAAACAACTGGATTAAGTTCTTCTTATGTTATATAACTTTCAAAGCTTCCTAGCTGCCTTAGTATCATTATGATTACCTGGAAGGTCATTTGAGCATGAATGGATGTTCTAGTAATTGTAAGATAAGATAGAAATAACTGTCTTATTAGGGATACTTATCTAGGAATACCATCTCCTCCCTCACTGCTCAAGGGTGGGCCCAGCTTTTTACAGGTACAGTAAACAGCAGTGAAAATCAGGCTGAGACTGAAGAGATGAGAGAGAGGAAAAAAAAAGAAAAAGCAGAGAAAGAAAGAGAGAGAAAGGGAGGGAGAGATTTCTGTCATAGATAAAGGAGGAAAAGACATTCTGAGCCATTAAAAAATAGCAAACAGCTGCCTGATTAGATAACTAATCTTTCCATTTCCAGCATAGTTGATTAACTGAAACACCTAAGAGACAACTTCATGGTTACATGTCATCAAAATTTATGTTATATTCCTCTTAGGCTTCTTCTCTGTACATTTATTTTCAAAGAATTGTTGCTAGAATGCATTTGTTTTCTGTTTAAGCATAGCCGGTCCCATGAAGGATTCCAATTAGCTCTAGCAGGCATGAGGTATGTTCTTTCTTTGGAAAAATCAAATCTAATTAAAATGTTACTGCAGATAAAATGCCCTTGGGTGCCTGCAAACAAAGACACATCTGGGATGCTGGGAGATGGGGTAATTTCCCATGAGTCTCTAAAGGTCGGTCTGGGGACTTGTAGCCTTGCTGTCCAGGACACAGAGAAGCCAGATGTTTAATAGTGCCCTCTGGCAAGGGACAGAAAGTGGAGAGATAACCAGTGACATCAGGAGTCCCTAGACTGTCCTCATCATCCAACACTATTTAAATGTTAAATATTACTTGAGAATGACTGTTAGACGGCTCAAGTGGGCAGAATTTATCCAAACTGTTGCAGAACTGACTGCCTTTCCTCACGTGTTGGGTTTTAGCCACTACGGAGCTTCCTCTAACGCGCTCTCAGGATGTCCCTCTCAGAGAAGTGCAGGAAGTGGCCAGGGCTGCTCTAGTTACGCTCATCCCAGAATCATATAAGGAACAAGCACTTCCTTTGCAGTGACATCCTACCACATGGTAACTGCTCCAAAGGTCTCATTTCTAAGTGATGTTTGTATTTTTTTGTTACATTGCAAGCTCCTTTTCATTACATTGCTCATTTAAATTTTTAAGTTTTTTTCCTTCTAACATTTGGGTTTTTCAAGTTCCTTCCTATCTCTGGACAAGATTATTTTCTCTTATATGTATTCCTAAACTGTGCTCTCCTCCTTTTATTGTTTACTATACATGCTTCTAATGACTTTGCATTATTGTCACTCTTCTTTGCAACAATTCCTGAAGTACTGTGAATTTAGGATTTTATTAATATTCTTTTTTTCTCTCCTATTCCCTAGTTTTATACTGACAGTATAAACAGGATATCTTGATATACTTCCTTCTGTACCAGACGTAATTTCACAATCCTTGTGTCCCTTCTTATTTAATTACTCTGTAAATTGCACAAACACACAGCCGCATTAAAAGCAGATAATGGTAACTTTGTAAAATACTAATATTTGTCATTCAGCTTTATTGACTGTGCATAAAAAGGAAAAGGGCTTTCCAGTAACAGCCGTACATGCAATAGCCTTGGGTAGAGGTATGTTAATCTATTAGTACTTCACCAGTTTTCAATATATAATGAAAGCAGGCAGTGTTTGTATAGCGTCTATTTGTAGATCTATTTAACAATTGTTATTTTTAATCTATTGTTCTATTTGCCTTAATGAGATTAACTTCTTAAAAGCCACAGTTCCATGAATAAACTAATTCACATGTTTATAAGCATTTAGCAAATTATTCTGAAATGTCCTCAGGAAAAAGGCAAGTGCACTGGAATAACAGTTAAAGCTTTTGTTATAAGATTAGTTGCAAACCATACAGTATTTGAATGACTGCTGATGAATAGGAGTCTGATATGAGTCAGAGGCTCTGAGCTGTTAATTAATTAAAACCATGTTGCTGTGAAGTCAACGTAACTATTCACATTGCTATGATGCTAAAAGACTGTAACCTAGACTCTGTTTCAGAAGCTGAGGAACTCATGTAGAGAAAAAGACAGTGTTTGTCTTGTCGACCTCAAAGTCTGCAAAGAATATGTGCAGTTTAGAACCTTCATTTTATAGATGGGAAGCTGAGATATAGAGAGTCGCCCAAATCAAATTACACTGTAAGTCTATGGTAAAGAAATTAAAATGTTTCTAGAGCTGTATAGATGTATAGACTAGGCTACTTCCAATTTCCAGTTAATAAGAAGCTCATTTGTGTTGCTAATGAACTCATGCTCCAGGATAAAAGCAGTATGTGCAACATATAAAGATGTCAAACAGTTCTAATTCAAAATGAAACTTTGCAGGAAAACATATAGGCTGATTTTTTTCCAGAGTTTATCTGGGGGGTTGATTTTGGAGCCTTTTCGGTTGTTTCTAACACCAGCCTTTTAGGTGTTACAGAGTGGAATGGCTGCAGAGTTTGCACCAAAGTGAAGATGTTTCAAACTTTTATATGTTAACAGAAAAACAGCTAGCAGAAAGCCTCTGTCTTTTTCATTAGAGGATAAAAGTATAATTGTATTTTTTTAATGCCAATGAAAACATTTGGAATTGACAAGTCTGGGGACTGACACTTAAGTGTACATTTCATCTACATTTCATCTCTGTCTAGAAATTTTAAGTGGCAAAGATGTTCATTCTTTCTAAAAACACTTGCTGTTTCTGAGAAGGTGGCCTGTGAGGGTGCTAAATCAGTTCTAGTGAGTAATCTGAATAGTAATCTTATTTAAAAATACATAAAAGGCACCAGAAATGCTCCCAGATCGTTAAAATAAAACCACCTAACTTCTCAAAATTATTAAGACACCTTATGTTGGATCTCATTAGTTCCACCAAGCATACTAATAAGCAGACATATATTACAAAAATTCATGTGAATCTCACACCTTTAATATAATTTCCTTTAGGGCTTATTTTTATTTTTCATCTTCACGGAGGACATTGTGCAACAATGCAGTAGAAACATCCAATACTGATGGAATGACATCGGAGGTCTAGGGATGTGAACAACCTGTGGTTAAAAGACATTTGAAACTTTAAGAAAAGCTTCAAGGTAGTATTTGTCTGAAGAATCTGCCAGTTAGGATATTTCTGCAGTTCAACAAAAATGTCATCTGAGTTATCACAAGCATAAGTCTTCAGATATTTTAAGATCATTTGCTTTTGGAAATAATAATCAGGGTTGACATCTGCATTGTAATGACATCTTAGTTTGTTCTAGAGGTCAGAGAGGCAAAGTGACCACCATTTGCCAGATTAACATTTGGAAAGATCTCAGTCCTCTAATTAATGAGTAAATATTGCCGTAGTGAAAAATACAGTCAGTCTCACTCACATACAGACATATGTATGTATATATATATATGTACGTATCTATAGGCAAATAAATCCCACAGGCTCAACATTATTCTTAAAAGATTCTAGTATTTTGTTCCTCTTTACAGTCGAGCAATGGAGTATTAGTCACAGTTTTTCCATCTGTGAAGCACTTCCAGAAATGGAATCCACAAAGCACACACTTTCCCCAGAACCAAATTCCAGCTTCTCCAGCAGGGATATATACTAAATGCCTTAATGAATGCCAGGTACAAAATACCTATGCATAGCTGCCTTCGTTTTCCTGCTAACAGCTTGTGTTGGAGCAGCATCAAAGCAGCCTACAAGCATAGCAAATGTGTGCACCTGCACAGAGTAATTGCTGAAGCTCATGCCAGTATGCATTAGCTTCAGTACTCTAGTGAAAAAGAAAAGTATGGATTAACTCACAGCATTCAGCTTATTATAGCTGTCTCACTGCATATCCAGACTTTTATGGATCCTTATAAAGCAATATCCATCTACACTTCTTTCTTATTTCTCATGATGGAGTCCTTCAGTCCTTAGCTGGAGTGTGATTCAAAGCTACTCCTTTGCCTGTCTCTGTCTTTTTCTTTCGTTATTTTGGTTTTTCATTTTGAACTTAGCACTGATTTGCAGGTTACTGTTTATGTTCTGCCCCACATACACCTATTAATCTATTTACATCTTTGATAATTAATTTTAAAGGACTGAGTGAGTACTGTTTTCTCCCTCATCATCTGATATTTTAGGGAAACCAGTGAGAAACCATGTGTATTAGTCCTAAAAGATTTCTAAGAATCAAATAAAGTTGACAATCAGTACTGATTGCAGTGGACATCCATCCAACAAGAAAGGAATTTAAATGTTCCTGACTTTTGTTCATTATCATCATAGGCTGGAATAAAATTGAATACATAAAAATGAAAAGCTGCTGCTTCTGTAGCCATTTTCCTGAACTATCCCCAAATCCACTAAAAATTATTTTTATTGTGAAGTTACAATTTCTTTTCTGTGAAAAGAGAGTAAAGATAAAAATAGGCAGTGGCTCGAATATCCTACCTGCTCTGTATATCCCTGTTTTCTCTAGACTGTGAGCAACGAGAAGCAGACGCCATCTGAAATGCCAATTTAGTTTTCTAGGGAAATGAGGCTTAAATGATCCTGGTATCCGTCTGTGTCGCCCTAATGACTTTTGAACTCATTGTCTGATTTCAAGCTAAGGTGACAGAAAGAGGAACCACCACATAATTAAACTCCCACAAGTTTCATGAAAATTAGAAGCTCAGTAAAAGAGAGAGTATAAAAATACCATGAAATGAAGTTGGCTGCAACAGTTTGATATCAAAGAATTCATGCAGTCACCATCTTACACGTTTGCACTCTGCAGGAAGTAAAATGGAATGAGAAATTGTAATTGGTCACGAGAGACAAAGAAACAACAAGCAGAGCTTTGCTAGCTGGTACCCAGGGCATCAGTTTGCTTATGTGCTAAGCCATGGCAACGCAGCCACCAACGCGCAGGATGAACTAACAGCGTTAGTTCTCAGCAGTGACCAGACACTCCCAGTGCTGCGCAGAGCAGCAGGGACAGACGCAGGGCTCACTGACAGTAGGCACGAAGCTGCGTGAAAGCACAGTGTTTACTAAAACTGAAATAACTTGTATTTGGCTGCCAAAAAATGTAGAAACTACAAGGGCATAAAGCAGCCCTGACTAAAGCAACTCTTTTGATCAAGAGAGACATGAATGCCAGTGCTTCACCACAGGGTTGCCGAAAAGAGAGATGCTCATTTTGATGTCTGCAGATTCTATACTGCAAAGGATTAAGATATGTTTTAAAGCCCCTTTTCCTAGCTGAGTGAAAGGAAAGAGCCATAGTGGTGTTTAGAAGCTGCCTCTGGAATTGTAATTCATAGCCACATTGGCCTGGACCAACAGTGCAACACAGAGCATATAGGGTGGGACCAGAAAGACCAACAGCGAAGGAATGAGTAGATCTGAAAAGAGATCAGCTGCATTCTTCTCTTGGCACAGTGTGCTCTTCTGGATTGTTACACATCTTTGTGCTCAGTCTGTCCCCATTTTTAGCACAAAAGTTCAGGGACATTCTGAAGTCATTTTGTGCTTAGCTTAAGGCTGAACTGCTGACAAAGCTGCTTTTCATCTGCTTTCCTGCTCCTTGGGGAATCCTGCTCCAGTTATAGCAGAGAAGGGAATCCTGCTTCTGAAGACAGAGGAGAAGGTCTCTGCTCTGAGAATGAGACTTCTTCCATACCTTTGGTGATGGGGTTGTGCTAGGCACATGAAGTAGCTCATTACCCCAAAGAAAGATGTTTCCCAGGTGTCACATTAAAAATGGAAATGTCTTCTCTGCAAATGCTAACACTGCAATAACCACTGTCATGCAGCAAACTCTGATCATTGTGATTTTCTGGTAGATGGAACTTGTTGATGTTTCCTGCCAGCCAGTTACTGCTTTGCAAGTTTCCTAGACAGGCAGCTATTTTGTTTAGGGTATAGAATGTAATTAGTTCATTTCCTATCCATAAGGAAAAAAACAGTCACATGTATGCTGCCCTGTACTGTTTTCTTCAAAGCATTCTGCCAAACAGACTGCACCTACTGGACCACCTGGGTTCGGGCTTTTTGTTTCCACAGTCACGAGAGGGCAGTGTTAAACATGGTCTACCTATGCTTTGCATAAAGGGCTGCTTGCAGCCTGCAGGAGCATGATAGTAATACTATAAATCTTGGAGCTGTGTAAGAAAGTTTGCTACCTGCTCTAATTTTAATGTGTTTCCTGGGACAGCACTGCTTTCTGGTAAGTAGGAATCCATGTTTGAATGGAGTCTTCTGAAAGAAGAGAGTGCCTATCCTTCTTGAAGTGTAGTAAGAGTAGAAGTCTAGTAAATTATATTAGTAAATTGTTTCCTTTAATGGATGTAAGATTCTGTCAGCTGAAGGCTGTATTAATTGTGTGTATTTACTAATAAGAAATGTGAGCGTAATTTACCCAGTGCTGTGCAGTGGCAAAGGAATTACAGCTTGTCGCTTGTGGTTCTCAGTTTGCACCCAGATTCTAGGGCTCCTTCAATTTTCTTTGGGGAATGAGAGGAAGAAGAGCGTGGTGTGTCTTTTAGGCAGAAACAAAAGCCAAGCCATCACAAATTACTCTTCAGCTTCCTTTTCTTTTGAGTTGCATCAGGCTGGCAGTAACCAAGCAGTTGTTAAACATACTTTTTTTTTTTTTTTTTTTTGCAACACAAAACTATTATGGAACTCACTGCCACAGGATGAGTTCGGATCCAGAAATTAGGAAGCCTCAAAAGAAGGTGACAGCGTTCACAGACACCAAGAACACTGAGCCTTCATTATTAATGTCATTAGCTCTGTAAAGGGGTATCCATGCCTTTGTTTCTCGGCTTAAATCATCCCTGTGGAGAAGTTGTGCAGGAGCTACCGTTACACATTGCCCATTGCAAGGTAATTACGACACTCTGGAGAAAAGTACTGGGTAGGTGGCACAAAGCCAAGAGTTAGTCTGAGCAGTGCTGTGCTAATGTGGGACCGCCATCTCCAGCCCTGGCCTAAGCTGTCAGTCCCTGCTTGGCTCTTCCATGAATACAAACCTTGTGTCCTGCAATGACCCTGCACTAAAGCTCATGCCTGGAGCATCACCCCAGAGGCTGCACAGGTGAGAAATACTAATTGGGTACTCCCAAGTTCCTAAATCCATTTTCCTGATTGGCAGAACTTCTCTTGTGACAAATAAGCTTATGTCATGCAAAGTGAGATGAAATAAATCCCAGTTTTCAAGAGCAGAGAAGCAAGGACAAGGATGTTCTATATTGATCTTAAGACTTATTATTATTCCTCACTTTAAGCAACTAAAACATTGTTTATAACACTGCCCATACACCAAAATTCTTAAAGAGATTCTCATTTTTCCTGCAAGCAAATGGAGGCCTTACGCTTTGCTGTAAAGCACTTCATCCTCACTCAATCCCAATAAGTTAAAATGTGTATGAATAAAATATGTAAAATACTTTTGGGAAGGCTGTATCTTGTAAAGCAAATGGCCTGACTTGGGCAATTGATTATTCATAGTGCAGGAGGCCTGTGAAGTCCCACTGGGTGAGGTATTTTTGGAAGTCTGTAACAGAAAAGTCTGTGCCATGGACGGAGCTGGGGTTGTGCTTGCACTCAAGCTATGGATCCTTTATTTAATCTGGGCTCAGTGAGCTAGGTAACTCAACAGGTTGGAACCTTCCTTGAGCTCCCCAGACTTCCCTGCAGTTATTGCTGTGCTTAGTTACTCCAAAGACTATCCCACCCTGAGGAACAGGGTGAATTCCTAGTTTCTGCTGGTTGCTGATAGCTCTGAGAAATGCATATATTATCCTCAGTGGCACTACAATGGTGTTATTCTTACCAAAGAGGACTAGTTACATAGTCCATGAATGGTACTGCTGACCGTGCTTGGATGGATAAGTGCCACTCACTGTATTAGGAAAGTTACTGCTGTGGTCCTCAGTAAGAAGACAGATCCTAATAAGATGGTTTAAAATAAATGAAACTTTCTCTTTTGGCTATAAGCAGAAAAGCAGGAAATGCTTTTAAAGATTTGTTAATGCAAAGAAAAACTTGATCCTGCAAAAAAAAGTTGAGGTCTGACATAAAAAGGCAGTGGGAATTTGCTAGGGGAGGAGTCTCCAGACAGGCTGTAAAATTCCAACCTGTGCCTTGTGTATTAGATTTTATTATGTCTACCGTACAGGCTTGCTTACTGGCTACGTGCTTTTAAATGCTGTGGTGGGAGGAGAAGTGAGTTTGAAGCAAACATATAAAATGTTCATGGTCTTGTGTAATTTTTGGTATGTTGACAGAGCAGTAATGAAAGGCTGTTTCAGCTGACCAGTTGGAATATACATAGAGAATGTGCATGTGGTTAGGAGATCTGCATTCAATTACTATCTTACCACAGCCTTGCTGCAGACAAGACGCTTATTCTGTGCCTCAGTTCCCTAATTCTAAAACAATGATATTCCTTCGCCTGGTTTGCCTACTTGCATGAGATGCTCCTTAGGGCAGCAACTGTCTCTAAAAATGTTTTTTTTGTTGTTGTTGTTCTTTTGACTAATATAAAGCAGCTCTGAAAATCTCAGTGCTACTGTAGTTTTACTGCTATGATTCAGAATAAGTGATTAATTAGTCATTTGTTATCTCTGTGTTTCTTTTTAGTTTGCTTTATCTAATCTAAGAAAAAAACACTTTATTCTTGGATAATATAATCGTATGTTACTTTTTAAACACAGTCTCATGTGGTCTCTTTATTTCTATTTAGATCCTTTGCATTGAAATCCAAGAATGTCAGCTGTTGTAGTCCAAATTCCCATACTAGGCCACGCAGACGATTTTTTCCTTAGGTTAAAATGTTCTGTTAGAAACAAACGTGTTTGGTTACCAACGCAGAATTATTTCATTGCCAGTTAACTACCTGTGAATAAAGACAGAGCTGTTGGCAAATGCTTTCAGATTCAAATCTGAGAAACCAAGATATCACTAGCCTAGGTGAATTTAAACACTGTTGTGTAAGCAAGTGTGTTATTCACACTCCAAATACCACTTTGGCACAAAAGTCACATGAGCTGACTTAAAAATGTTTGACCAAATAACAAGGAGATATAACAGTCACTGGAAGTGTTTCCAGCACAGCATTCAGGATATTTAATGAGACCTAATGACTGAAAATTCCTACAACCATCAGATGATCAAAATTCCAACATATTCCCAGTTATGTTTATTAAATACTCCCTTTTTTGGTCCTAAGAGCAAATGTTTGAAAAAAAAAAAAAAAAAATTAAGAATTTTCCTAACCTACTTGACTTTACTGGCACATTTTACAAAAGAAGAGGAAAAATGTGGAAGCCACTGAAAACTAAAGAGTTCTTGCTTTGGAGAAAAACATAGTTCAAGCCAATGCTACAGCAAGGCTGGAACTCTTCCATGGTTTTAAAGGGAAAAGACTCTAGTGAAGACTCTTTCATTCAAAGGCAGCAAAGAGATTGTGTGCTTGTTCCACTTCTCACAGTTTTAACACTGTGTAAAACATCTTTCTTTGAGAGAAGCCATCTTTATCTTAAACACTGTCCTGGCTCAGTGATCTATTCAAATTCATTTTTAGCTTAAAGTCTCAGAAATTTGATACAGCATGGAGACTTTTTTTTTTTTTTCTTAAGTCTAGATGGAATTTGCTTATTTTCAGCTAGGGTACAAATATAAAAGGATTGGTTTCTCTTATTTTGTTGGGTAAGAAAAAATATGGTTTCATTCTCAGTGAAAAAGAAAAAATGGGGACAATTAAAACATTAAACTGCTCCTCCCACGATCTGTAAATTGCATTAACTGCATAGGTGCAATATCTTGAGACTCCTGTTCTAAACAAGGATGTGCAGATAGAGCACATCCCCCTGGGAAGCCGTCTTCTCAACAAGTTATGGGCTTTCACCTGCTCTACAGCAGAGCTCTAGCTATCAGTCTAGAAGCCTAGGTATATTTACAGTGTAATTGGGGCTGTCTTCCAAAATATAGATGGTGAACTATTTTTGTGGAACTCCTGCTGTGTAGTAGTCAGCAATCCCACACGTGCCTTGAACTATGTTTAGGCAAGGGTTGCATTTCCAGATAACTCTAATATCCTCTTGCATTTGTCTGTTTCAGTATTGTCTGAGAACTGCAACAGGATTTCCTGGCAAAAACTTTCAATTTACAAATGTTAAATTACTCTTCTATAACTCTTGAAGCTTTGTCCAGTAACAACCATATTGCTATGAATTAGGCAACCTTCAAATATATCATTACAATATGTTTAATTCTTCAGTGCAACAAACTTTGACCACATGAGGCTTACCAGCAGTTCTTTCTATCACATTGCTCTTAGCTTTCACTGCTGATGGTAAAGCTGACTATTTGAATAGCTCTTAAACACCGTATTACTTAAAACAACAGTGCTAGAATATTGTGTATCTCTATAATCATGCTATAGCCATTACCGGTGCTGCTTTCTTTAGGCTAGGAATGGAAATTAGAGACTGAAGGTTGTAATAAGAGTAAATTATACTCAGTAGCTAGCTTGGCTCTTCTCCTTATGGAAGGGGAACAGGCACTAACTGCATATGTAATGGCAGCTCTCTAGTTCTGGGCCATTACTTGAGCAGACCATAAGTATGCTCAGATTGAAATGGTTAAGAAGCAGAATCAGGTCTTGACTCATCTCAGAAACTCTCTGGCAATTTGAAGTCAACTCTGCTGAATGAGAGTTTCAGGAAAAAAAAAGGCTGTAGTTTTTCATATACGTGCAGTTACAGTCTATGCCAATTTCATGCCAAAAAGGTTAAAGCTACCTACAGCTAACTACTGTGAAGCAGCAACATTGCCTTTCTGTTTCCAAAATCTTCTTAATAACCAATATCTATTGAACCATTCATTTGTAGAGTCAGTCTAGCCTTAGTGCCTGTTTCTCAGCGCTTCTTTGCATAGCACACACTAACCTTTCTTTTTGCTCCACTTGACTTGCATGAAAACCAATAGTGTTTTGGGTATGAATTTATTCCAGCAATATATTCATTAATAGTTTATGTTTTCAATGCCATTAATATATGGAAGTGAAAACTCTCTGGCATTGCCAGTGGCTTTATTCAAAGGTTTTTTTGGAGTCTTACCAAATATTTGGTCTGCTAGTTTATGCAGAAATGTTAGTTTTTAACATAAGTTCTATACTTTAGCTCATATTAATATCAGGAAATTGACAGCTTTTTCTTATTTATGCCACTAGCTTCCACAATATTCTAGTCTCCAAACACAAGGGAATAAAACATCTCCTTCATTCCAAATCCGCAGCTTTCCCCAAAAGCTGAATGCCTCCAGCCCTGTTGCCTTTTACCCAACCGTCCTGAATGTACAAATACACTGACACCTCTCCGTGTTACCAGACAAGCATAATCCACCTGTGAGGACTTTTCTTGAGAGACCTAAATTAATTTTTCCTGCTTCTGAGTTGAGTGAACTAATTGCAATGTAGGTGCTCTGTCACCGTTGCTGCTACGCGGTGCTTGACCTAACGGGCCTGACCTCTTAACTTCCCCTGTCTCTCAGTTCCCGATCTCTGCTTTGTAGCATGAGACTCACAGGCTCCCCAATGCTTTCTGTGTTCACGCTCGGTAAAGACAAAAGCAGGACAGGGGACAATAATGTAGTCTGCCTGTAGATTCAGGGAGATATTATAGCAGCTCACTTTTAGAGGATTATTTTCTAATCTCAAGAGGCTGCATTGTTTTTTAAAATGAGTGCCTATATATTCTGAGAAAACAAACAAAACAGACTTCACACACCAGAAAGAGAAAAGAATGAACTGGCTGTGGGGAATGGATGTGTTCTTTCACAATAAAGTTGCTTCCTAAGGATCTTTGATTTTTACCACAATTTCTCTGCTTAATACCCAGAGAACAAGTTTGAGTGAGAGAGAAGCAAAAACAAAACTGCAGCTGTGTCTAGGCACCTTCTGAAGTTTATCCACAAAGGAGCCCGGAAGATTTTGCAGAGATTACAAGTGAGCAGCTGAAGCAGGAAGAAAGCACAAGGCAAAAGGAGAGGTTATCGTAACTCCCCGTGCTCCTAATCACCTGATAATCATCTGAACTCTGTAGTTCAGCTTCAGTAACTCACTTTTCTAACTAGGTAACTTCATCTGTCGTTTGTTTCCTGAGCCTTGCCCTACAGGAGCTACATCTGCTCTCTAAGGATTTTGCCAAGTTGCTGCCTGTGGCTTTTAAGTTACAGAAATGTAAATGCAGGTCACAATGAGCTAGAAACTTTTAAATCTACCCGGGTGCTGTTTCCTAAACATGTTCCTGCAGCAGCTGCAGGAAGAATATTTACAATTAAAAAAACCCCTAAACCCCAAACATTTCAAGCAGACAGTTGAGAGTGTAGAGGATTATTCTAGGCAGCACTATTCATTCACTAAATGTCATATCTGAAAATTCATTACATTCAGCTTGATCTGATTTAGGATCAGCATCTAAAGTGGCTAACTTCCAGCCCCTGTACCTCCTAGAAGGCCCTGAGGATGAGGTCCTAACTACAAAACATAAAGGGCACTAGCGAGGACTCTGTGGAGACTCTGTGATGGGACACACAGCATGTGTCCACGCTAGCTTTCGGTAGGATAGGAGATAACTCACTCTGCCCCCCCCCCCTTTTTTTTTTTCTTGATCTGACTTGTACAGTGAAAAGAACAGGAAAAAAAGAGAGAGGAAAAGAAATATGTGAGCTCTGCTGCGCATGAGTCAATGCCTGGAAACCCAGCAGGGGCACCGTCTGCTCTCCTTATGGAGCTCAGTGGCTTTCATCCCGATTCAAGCGTCTCCTACTCCTCCCTCTCAGCTGAAGGCAGATGTGGGTTCACTGGCAACGCTGGGCCTTGCTCTCTTTGAGTGTTTAAGGCTTGAGCCATCATTTTAAATTGAAAGCAGAGACAGTGATGCTATTACTAGATTGTCTAGAGCAGCGATTCCCAACTGGTAAGACATGAGAACATTTACAGAAAAGGAGTTTCATGGAACCTAAGCTAGAAATCAGCAAGGAACAGCAAGCGATACAAATTGGAGTCTTCACAGAGTGTGTGCTTGAAAGTACTGAGGAGAATAAAATGCTTTCCCAGAGATCCTGCCCATACAGACCTTGGTCAGTTGTTGCGCGGCAAGGGCCAGAGCAAACTTGTGGCAGGTTTCTCCGATGGCTTCTCTCTTTCTGATGCCAAATAATCCCTTAGGTGCACAAAGCAAATGTTTGTATAATAAACATCTCTCTCTTAATAGCTCATGTGCCAACAGTTTTATAGCTATTGGATTCTGCACACATGCACTTTCATTTCAAGAAGGGAAGAGAATCAACTAGAGAGCCCTGCGCTTCAGCAGAGGGCAGGCACGTGCATTCGCTTTGCACTGAAGCCAAGCACATCTGTACAGGCTGCACTGAGGAAGGGAAAAGCATATCAATAACAGCCTGGCTGCATGTAATCAGTTTAGTACGTACATGTAGTTGTGATACTGATACCAGAAATGATTCTACATTATGGCTGTCTTTGGTACTTATTTACACCAAGTTATTGGTATACTTTTTTTCATAGATATTCTTAAAATTTCCTTTATTTTTTTCCTTTAAATGCCCCTGTGACTTTACAGGACAGTAAACCTGAAGAGGGAGGCTCACTAGAACCAGTAAGAATTACTCTGAGTCACTGAAAACAGCCATTTCCCTGAGGATTCTCTGTTCAGCCATTTAATTAAAAAATAAATGGTAGCCATATTAATCCTCTTCCCCCAGGCTCCGCACTAGCCCCAAACTCTCACAGCTTTGAAACAGTGAAAGCACTTCGCACTCCTAGCAGTTCATTTGAGGGACTGAGGAGTAAGGCAAGTACCCCTACCAGCAGACAACTTCACGAGATAGTGGCAATTCCCACTGCACTTGCAGGAGAGTCAAAAGAGATGGTGGCAGCTTTCCATAGCCTCATGTGGTAAATGCTCTCACCCTCTGCAGAGGCAGTTCTCGATAACACAAATTAAGTACCAGGAAAAAGCAGCATCCCACACTGCCTCCTTGTCCAGCCCACTCAGCTGCAGGACACAACCTCTTCTCAACAGCTGAAAATATTCACTGCTCATCAGAATGAAAAACACTAAGGTCTCTGCAAATACAAAACTGACACTACTGTGGGAAACTGCAGCTATTGGATGAGTTGTTTCTCGTTAACTTTATTTTGAACGGGCTGCTGTATGGGAAATGAAATGGGGGTGAGAAAGAGCCCATGGTTTGCTCCTTCAACCCCAGACACATGGTCTGGTGAAGAGTAGTTTTTTTCTGCAGCTTCTGCTTTCTCTTTTCTGCAGCATTTGGGGGGTACACAGTAAGATATCCAGCAAGGATTTGATTCCAGCATAGAACAACACAAGATGACAAAAAGAGGAAGCTTTAGACCTAGGACCTGGATTTTCAGCATGTCTATCGCCATGCATTTGTATGATTTGTATGATAATCACTGCATTTTAAATTTAAAAAAAGAGTTGTTTAATGTGTAAATGAAATTAATAAAGAAGCACCAGATTAGAAATGCTTTGAGTATGCAGCATGCCTTGATTTCCCTGCCCCTCCCCTTCAAGGTCTCCAGTTCCGTGTTACAAATAGCAGTTCTAATGTCCTCGTCTTGAAGAGGATTCAGTCTGTGCCATCTCTCGTGTTCTTTCTTCTGAACTACTTTAGTACTTAACTCAATTAACCGTAAATGGTTTATTAAACTAAATCCCACTGCCCCAGATCCAGACATCCCTGGGCAGACCTGCAGTTGCCTCTGCGGATCTGCGCTGCCTGCCCGGGCACACAGTATATGCACTCACATTAACACCCCATACACACCCCATTCAACCTTCTTATATAAGTCCCATATACCCCTGATACACACCACATAGAGCCCCATATGCACACTCCCCCACACAATACATAGAGCCTCATATGCACACCCCTATGCACATCCCATACACAATGCGTAGAGCCCCCTGTGCACTCTCTATACATCCCTCATGCACACCACACAGAGCCCTATA
>VZSV01000018.1:9137372-9174709 GCA_013398735.1 Nothocercus julius | reverse complement strand
AGCGCTCAGCGGAGCCGGCCGAGCGGGGTAGGCGCTCGGCATCTCGCGCGGGAGGGTTAGCGTGGATTTATTGTTCTCCGGCGGCGGCGGCCGGTTGTTAAGAGCAACCTTTTACAGGCTCGGTCGTAATGGGCACCTCTTTCTAATGTGCCTTTCAACGACTATGTGGAGGCATGTGCAGAAATGTTCCTTCACTGGGCAGCTGCGATTGTCTTTCATATTTCAGGCAAAATGCACTTCTTAAAAAAGTTTGATATTTTCTGGGTTATTTGTAGCATGTTGCACAATGCTCGTAGTGCTTCAAAAGGGGATAATGCTGCTGTCATGACTCCAGTATAATGCATAAGGATGGCAGGAGGAGTTGAATGCTTAAAGTCATTAACTGGGGGGGCCAGGACGGACCAGGCGGGTGAAATTGCTTCCCTGCGTGCCGCCTTCGTGCTACCGTGCTCTGTGCTTTTGGGCATGCTCTGCCGTTCAGTCGTTGCCGTCGCTGCGTGTGCACATCCACACCCGGGCATGTGCATGCTGCGTTGTGGTGGCCTTGCGCAGGACAGGGGTGAAAAGCTCTTCCCTTGCAGTTCATAGGCACTTCTTAGCCCCAGCCCAGGGAGACCGTTCTCCCAGAGGTGGGTAGGGGAGGCAAAAGTGTTTTGAAACCTAGGTTATACTTGCTACACCCAAGAGGGTGAAAGCAGCGTTCCCTGAGCCCCGCTGCTGAATGCATCCGTGTGCTGAGCCCTGCGGAGAAGGTCACTGGAGATACACGCAGAAGGTGTATTCCCCAACAAAAGCCCTGAAAACTGCACCATCTTTTACTGAACTCCTGGAAACACCATTTCTGTCACTGAGGGAACAAGCAATTCCTCTCATGTTTTAAATCCTGCACTGAGGGACTATCTCCCTTCCTCTGCTTCCTGCCCACAGGGGCCTCTATTTGTTCCTAACGACTTGTGTTATTATTTGCTGAACACAGTGTGTTCCTTCCTGCGCAACTTTGTATTTGCTGTGTTGTTCCCGGAACTGGAATGTAACAGAGTATTTTACGGGCTTTATGTTTGTCCGCCATAATTTTATTTACTAATAACTGTCAGATGGCACAAGAATTATATCTTCATCTAACACACATCCACAGCATCTTCTGTTTCCTCATAATGTAATTCCTGTGCAGTGACGCAGGCTACTGGCTATCTGCACTGTAGCGCTGTTATGTGATGCTCACTAGCACACCTTTCCATAATAAACCTCTCATCCTCAACATTTTGTGTGCTAACCCTGCTGCACAGGTCAAACTTGCACCTTGCGTAGCTTCCCTGGCTGTGAGTTGGAATAAGTTTGTCACAGGTCCAGTCTCTAGAAAGATATGTAACATGTCTGATCTTGTACGGGTTATGCTAATACTATTTAACTTCTTTAGAGACACATAAGCAGGAAGAAGATGCCTGGTTTAATATATGTCACAGATAGGATTTTCCGTAAACGCAGGAGGCTCACACTTGTTAATGTCACTGACCCAGTTTTTAGTGGTCTTGTAGGGAAATCTTAAAAGATCTGCTGCAAAAGAAGTTGGAAATGCGATACTCTGCTGTTGCAAGCATCTCTCCATTATTTTACTTGCCTTGCTATTTGGTGCAAAGGAGGATGGAGATAAATCAGTGAGATTCTGTTGGTTTGCTCATATAATGCAGAAGTGTATTTATGAAGTCTGAAATAAGCAGCAATTATGTATTGTCATTGGTTTTTGCTAGATTTAAGAGATGCAGCTGTTCACTGGTTTTCAGTCTGTGTTCTGCCTGCCTCCTCCCTTAAGATCATTAGAACTTCCTTTGGGCAATGATCCTATTTTACAGTCAATCAAAGTCCATACCACGGTACTTACACAGGCCAAATACATCCTGTCAGAGAGACTATAAACTGACAGTTAAAAAATTACTTTTCAGAGCACTACTAAAACAAAATGCAGACATAAGAGTTTAGAGTTGCTCCAAATGCTGTGCCCTACAGTTGTGGGTGTCTAAATTTGGAAACTGTCCTTTTTTTTTTTTTTTTTTTTTTTTTTTTGCATGGGCTATGTAGGAAGGCAGCTGAAGTTTTTGGTTATACTTTCAGAGACAGTTTGTGGCTGTTGAATTCTCCTAAGCAGTCTGGGTTCAGGCTGGAGTATGGGCTGGAAGGGATCCTGGACTATTTCATTTGGCTTTTGCAGACAGCCACATCTTATCTCCTGTATAAACTTGTCAAGTTTCACACTAAAATATGATAGAGCTTTTTTTTGCTTTTGCTGTGTTAGAGCTCTATTCAATAGTTTTCTCAAACCTGACACCACAGATAGAGATTTGGGGAGTTCTAAGTAATATCATTTGTTTTATGGCTGGTAATACCCTCTTCTCACTTTGTTAATAAATTCTATAGTTTTAATCCCCCTTTGGAAGGCAAGCTGGTTTTACCCAGATTTTTATAGCAACACATTGCTGCACCTGTTGCAGTTAATATTTATTTACTTACTTAGTGATTTTTAACGACTTTTTCTGAGCCTGGGTGACTGCAATAGTAGCCAGCAGACTCAGTCCCCTGCAATGATGGAAATACTTCCCTCATGTATATTAGAATTACATATGCTGTTTGGATTTTTAGCATTGCATGATAGACAAGCGTACAATTAATACAGAGCGATAAAATAAAAAGTCATTAGTGAAGCCAGCTGGATCCAGGTATGATAGTCTCAGGACTTTCTTTTTAGCCAGCCTTCTGATAAATTTGATATCATCTATATTGTCTGTGATTAAGTACGCATTTTGCTAAAACTTGGTCTCTCCAGAGCAATTGTTAAGGGCCTGTCGAATGTGCTACAAGGTCTGTCTCTAATAACATCTTCATTAAGTTCTCTACAAACAGAAGAGTATACTAATTGCCAGACTAACATCTCATTTGGCTGCATGAACAAGCTACTGAACACTAATTTATGAATGGAAAATTGAAAGGATCACTTGCAACCTGCTACATGAAAGAAAAATCAAAAGCTCCAACTGAAATGTATTTGTGTCTCTGTTGTTGCCACAGCTATTAGGAATGGAAACCAGGAAGCTGATGTAGAATTCAGATTTAATTTTCCCAAGACTCTTAGCTAATTTCTTAACTAATTTTATACATGTTTTTGCCTCTGAAGTTTCAGTAGCTGCTCCCTATATAAAAGCTAAAAATAACTGGTTCTCCTTTAATAGGAGGAAATGAAAGGATTGAGCTCCACACAAATGAGGAGATTAGAGCTCCATGATGTATATACCCTTTAATTCATGCTGGAAACCAAACCTCCTAGAATAATCCTAACTCTCACTTGTGGTGATCAGAAATTCTAGAAAAAAAAAATCCCTTAGTGACTTATTAACAAAGGCTTTTCAGGTTTACTGGAATTTATCATGTGAGCCTAATCTATCTTTTGTTCATCCAGTTGACAGGCTTTAAGGTTTAACGGGTCTAGAGAAAAACCTCCCCCTTATTTAATTAAAGAGGCTTGGTGCATTATTTACCTTTGAGTCTTCCATTTATGTGGTAAAAATGAACTGGGATTAACATATTGTAAAATATTTGTGAACACTGCATTGTAAGTTGAGAAAGAGAAGAGAGACAGAAACTTTGGCTGTAACTTCAAATTCACAGTGGCCTATATGGCTGTCATACTCATTCAGAATATCTGTGAAAGAGGCCACTCCTACATAAATACTAAAAGACAAATACAGGTGTGTAATTCTACAACAAATTTCATCTCTGCTGTAGGTGCCTAAAGAGCTTTGATGTGAGCTGGTCTTATCTGTTTCCCTGGGAGTTCTGGAGTCACTGGATGTGCAGATCAGGCCTTGCATGCACTGATACTCTCTATTTTTGGCTTTGGTAGTTCAATAAAGACAGATTGGTAGCTGTAGTTCTCTTACTATTTCCCCCCTTCTTTTCCTCCCCCACTCCATTCATTGTTGTAACTGTGAGCATCAAGTTGCAGATAAAAGGACTTCTGAGAGAGCAAGGGGATGCGGCCCTTGCCAAAGGCAATTAAGTGCTTAGGATTACAGTGTGCTTTACAAAGTGTGTTCTTGCTGAATCCCTTCCCACTTCTGCTTGCTGGCACACAGGAGTTTGCTGGCACTTACCTTCGCTATAATGAGCCTTAGCATTGCTAAATTTCACTTCAGTGTGTCAGCTCCCAAAATAAGTCCAGCAATCACAGTTTTTTATGTTCTGAGGACAGTCTTGCTTGGTGATTTTTTAGTAACAGTCAGCTTGGCCTCATCACCTCTTCCATAATTGGATTAAATATGCTCACTAGCCAAATACATGTTCAGTTTAGGGCATGTTAACTCTTCAGCCTGAAATGCCATTCACAAGCACAGGTTTTTAAGGGCATTTTCAGTGTCTGTGTGACTGATGGATGCTTTCAGTTGCTTCCTTCACCTGGAAACAGTTATAACAGACTGTATATTCTGTATGAAAGTAGAGCCTGTAGAAAGTAGAACCTTGGGGGTGGAAGAACAGATGCTGCAGTTGCCAGTCACATGCATCTGTTGTTGCGTCTTCATTTGAAAGGACATAAATTGCAAGTCAATTTATGGAGACCTCCTAGCTGAGGAAAGGGAGTGATGGTGTGTGTTGCTTTGCACACCCACTGCAGTTTATTTCTAATTGTTGCTCAGTAGGTTAAGGCTGTGGCTCTGAGTCATCTTTCACTGCTCCTTCTGTTATTCTTCTGCTGTTTTGTGACATTTGCAGAGGAGCAGGATACTAAGTGAACAAAAATATGTGCCCAAAATGATACAGGGAGTGTGTAGTGGAGGATAAGCTAGCTGCCAGGCCTGTAATTTCACCCCAAGACCTTTTACGTGCTGTCTACACCAGTATAATCTAACTGCCAGTGGGAAAGAAATAGCCAAGTAATAAAAATCAGTATCATAATTGTTACCACCAGTGAAAAGACAAAGGAATGAATGGATGATGGGGAGACCAAGAACTGAACTGCAGAGTACGCATATGCAGAGGATAGAGATTTGGATTCATCAAGAGAAAGACACTGGCACTTGATTTGGCATAGGTATTATCTGAAATAAATTCCACATAATGAAAGGACTCCTGTCTCATGAGTTAACTGTTCTTATTTGCCTGGAAGTATTGCTTCTTTTGTGTGATGTTTGTTTCTAAGGCCCATAAAAGTAGTATTCTGAAGGTTGTGTGAGTCAAAGGAACTACAGCTACCAGTTCTCGAGGTTTGATCACAACTTTGTTGCATTTGATTTTTAAGGTGATGCTGTCCTGTTAAGTGCTATAAATTAATGATATAATCATGGTGCAATACCAAACCTGACAGATAAACAAGGTGAGGCAGGGATGTGAAGTTTTTCATATCTGCCAAGTAGCAGGCACAATTTCATTTACTGTATAAATATGCACTGTGAATAATGAAAGATTATTTGACTTTAATTCCCTATTATAATATGTATGTAGCTGCGCTTTCTAAAGGGTTAACTAGTATGGAGTTGCCCATCTTTTAATGGAAAATATATAAAAATTCCACGAATACCTTGTCATGATGAAAGCAGCTTGTTAATACGGAAATAGAGAGAAAGAAAAAAAAAAACTGAATATCTCTTCTGAGCAAGGATAAACAGTCTGACTTGGATGGAGAGAAGTTGTGAAGGCATATTCTGTAAAAAGCACTCACAAAGCATATGTTAGGGAGCCACTGTCTGTATGGTTTTACCCTCTTGATTATATCAAAATTACAGAACAGAAGCAATAAGCAGACTGTCTATGTTTAAAATACACAGTTCAGAGAAAAAAAAGACACCTCCTTTACTCAGGTTATTTATTCTAGGTTTGTTATGAACATAAGCTTCCCTTTCCTTTGGTAGGAAAAGAGGAATATATTACATAAATGCTTCGTGTCTGTAAGTGTTACTAGGTCTCCACACTGCTAGTTGAAGACTAGTATAGTTCTGGAAGTGAGAAATGAAATATCCATCCCTTTCTGTTTTGTGTAGTGTAAATTATTCTATTATTTTTGTGGATATCTTCGTGATATCTGCTTGTATACAAACTGTCATTACTTGAAAACTGCCATTCAGGCTATGGTGGTGTTAGGGAGTGTATCGCATGCAGAGCCTGTCTTTGAAACGTAACAGCTGGTGGATGGGTGTCTCGCCCCCAACCTCAGAGCAGTACAGTTCCACTGACCTGAACAGAGTTGCAGCATTCATGTTTTTCACTAATGTGGGAGCGAAACTGGGCCTATATTCTTCTAACTGGTCTATTTAGCAGCTCTGTTCCATATGCAGTCTCCATGCCAGTGACAGGAGCTTCCTGGAACTGACAGGAAGCACAAAAGACTCTCTTCTCTAAATCACTGGACCTTAAGAATGTTGAAAGGATGTTACAACAAGCCTTATAATACACCATTGTCGGACTCTCTCTGAAGATGCCTGCAATGGTATCATACCTCTAAGCTTTCCAAGGGGGGTGTGATGACCCCACATGGAAGAAAATAGAAGAGTAATGGTTTGGGTGGCTGTGAGGAATTTTATGGTACTACCTCCAATGGCTGTAACCTGAAACCAGCTGGAGGTATTTGCTGCTGACTGAATGCACGGAAGTGGGAAGCTAGCAAATATTGTACATCATGTGTTTTTTTAAGAAAGAGATGCTGGCTTGTGTGTCTGTGCATGCCTGTACGCATAATGCTGTCTGACAGGGGAATGGAGAAAGATGGTTTATTTGGTGGTCGTTGTGTCCCTTTCTCACTACTCATTTTGCTCTGCCCACTTTGTGTAGCAATTCTTCACATTGCAGTCTGTGCTTGTGAGTAGGGTGAGCACACCTGAATGGGAGAGGGTCTCCTGGGTCTAGAGATTAAACTGCAGCATTCCCTGAAGAGAGTTAATGGCAAATGACCTATGTGTTGCTGGCAAAACAGGCTTCAGAGATGTTGCTGACTGGTTAAAAATTAAGGGCAGACTTCTGATCAATGATTCTGGCACTGAGGAAAAAGAAGACCATAAACAGTTATAAAATCACTTACACAAACACCTTTCAAATCTTTTTCCTGGTCTCTTTCCATATTTTCACCTTGGCTTAGAGAATTGCTGAATACATGGGGCTGACAGGATGATGTTGACTCCTTCAACATCCCTTGCAAAGCTGGGTCAGCTACAGCAGGTTGCCCAGAGCAGGCTTTGAAAATCTCCAAAAACAGAGACTTCACAGTATCATCCGGGAACCTGCACTAGTGCTCAACCAGTCTCACAATCAAAAAAAATTTTTTTAATGTTAATGTGTAAATGGTACTTTGTGACCCACTGTGACTGGGGTTACACGCCATCCATCATAGTTCCCCTGGCGGGACACTGAGGTGGGCTGTGTTAAAGTTTTCTGCTGCTTTGCCTGCACTTACCTGCAATCAGCTGCTCTGCTCCTGCCGGGGTGCCCCTGTCCCCCCCGTCGTGCTCACCCATGGCGCCCGCGTCTCTCTTGGCATGGAGGTCCCGCGCAGCGCATCTCCAGCCCCAACTGCTACTGCTGTTGGGTTTTGTTTTCTTTTTTTTTTTTTTTTTTTTTTTNTTTTTTTCCCCAAAAAGCCTGTGAATCAGGTTGTTCTCCAACCAACGGATGCTTTGGCACGCTCTGGTAAAGCTTCGGGGCCTGTTGGTTTCCTTTGGCTGCCGGTCACCTGGTTTGAACTGACTGGAACCGGTTCAGGGCAGGTCATGCCAGTCCCGGCGGTGCCGCTGCTGCTGTGCAGGACTAACCTGCAGGTCTCACCTGCTCTCAGAACCAGCTGGAGCCGGTTTGGGGCAGTTTGTACTGGTCTCAGCACTGCAGTGAGTGCTGCTCACCTGTTTTCCAACTGGTCTGGAATGGGATCAGGGGGTTTGTGCTCGTCTGATCTGCGGCTGCTGCAGTGCGGCAGTGCAGGTTGTTCCTGCCCGCTGCAGGGTCCTCCCTGCGACAGGCGTGTGGGGACACGGCTGCGGGGTGGCAGCGTTTGTCCGGCGATGGGACCCGGCCATCCCCAGGGATGGGTGAGGAGATGGACCTGCGTGGTGACGTCCTGTGGGAATGGATGGCCTGAGCGCCTCTGATTTCAGGCCAGGCTCTGAGGTACTTGGTCTGTTGTCTCTCAGAGTGGTTGAACCCAAATTTTATAGCAGTCATTGGGAACTTTTTTGCTCAAGTTAAAAATTTAAGGGAACGCGGACATAGGCATTTGGATTGGGGCTGTTTAGTGTTGAGTAAAGTACGTCTTGTGCTGAGTGAAAATCAATGTGGCTGTTTAAGAGACTGTTTTACATATATTTTCTTCAAATATTTCTGAACTTAGCTAAAGTATTGCTTAATTTTACATGAACTCATGCTATGATGTAGTTTATTTCAGATAACTAATAAACTATTTAGCTGCATGTGTTAAGTTCTGTGAAACCAATCTTCTAACCTTCTATGAAACTCTACATTGTATCCCTCTGGAAGTATGACCAAGTGGCAGCTGTGGACATTGAGGTACTGAAGTCTGAATCCAAGTGTGGACTTGCATCCTGATCAGATCATTGCATCTAAACCATAGGACAGAAAGAGAAAGCCATGGATGGTCCAAGAGTTTCCTAGGTAAAACAGTGTGGTACTTGTGTCTTTCTCTGCATGTGATTCTTTTTTTTTTTAATCTGCCTCTTAAACAGTTTATGACAGTAGAGATCTTGAGCTTCTTAGACTCAGTGTAGAATTCTCTAACTGAAAACAATCTGTTCTGTTTGAGGTAGCAAAGGCAAACTTAATTGTGTGAGCAGATTTTAGTGCTTGATACTCTATCATAGATGAATTATAGCTTTCTGTCTCAGAATGGCATACTGCGTGTTTGTGTGTGAGATAGAGTCCCAATTTGACTGTACAGTTGGTTTGACCACTAAAGTAATCTGTTTTTTGGAATTGTTGTCACAGTTCTTCAGAGCACTGAGTAGGATCCTGTACAGGTAACAGGTAAATACCTAGCTTATATTAGAGATGCTTGTTGTTGATAGTGGTGCAGATGTTACAATAAGAAGCGGACTATATTACTAAAGTTAAGAGAGGAAAAAAAATGCTAAGTATGTTTCATGCCTGTTCATGCCCATTATGGGTTGTGTGATGAATGGAATTTGCTATATAGCTTCTATAATGCTAGTTCCTTTCTTGCTGGTTTTATTAAAAGCCTGAGGTTTTGAGACTGACTGTGTCAGGAGTAGCCATAAGAGGCATCTTTGTCAAACTTTGCTAATTTTTGATATTTGTTGGATATAGAGATTTTTTTCCTCCCTCCCAAAGAATGAAATGAAAATATTTTCTTTTAAAACTGTAAGGGTTACAAGATAGTGAGGAACTAAAATGAACCTCAAGACAAAGGTTTTATTGTATTGAAGATAAACTCTCTGTAATTGGACTTCTTGTGAGGTATTTTTTACCCTGTCCAAGCTTATATTTCACTCACAAGACAGGAAATACAGCTCTGCTGATTAAATATTTTTGAGCTATAAATAACGTAGTGTTTTCAAAGAATGACTAGCTCAGTGCATCTGAAATGAAATTATTTGTGATGAATTAAAATTTAAATGAAAATCTTGGTTTACCTGGCATGTTAAGATGATTATTTATAGATGTCTGTAGTGATTTTGCAGGTGCAAATGGTGTTTTTGAGGGAGAAGGGTGTTAAAAGGAAGCTCTGGCACCTGTGTTTGGTATAAATTATTTTATTTCCTATTCTTTGTTGTTCTAGTTCCCTCCACCCTGTGAGCAGTAATGTATATGTTTGCTTTCTATCAGCTTACACTTTTGTTAACATTATAATAGAGATGAAATAAAATAATAAAATGAATTCAGAAGCAGCATAGGAGGAAGAATAGCATCGCTATGTATTTTTTATTTTTATTTATTATGTATAATTATCATTAGTCCCTAAGAAATAGTGGGCAGCATGTTACATTACTATGTTGGAAGAGAGCAGGTATCTGATACCATATTCCTGTGCTAAGCCATGCGATGCATTCTAGTTTGGTTGTTGCAGTGGCAGGAGGTTGTTTTCTGAAGCCTTGATGAACCCTGGCAGTTGCTTATCCACAGGAAGAAGTGCTGTGTGTAGGAATGCTGAGTCTAGCCAAGAAATAAATAACATTAAAACTGCCTCACTCTTCCAGTTAGTCCGGTATTGTCTGACAAGGCAATTGGAGATCCTTGAACAGACACTTTCCTACATCTACTTCTCTCCCCACCTCCCTGGTTTCCACAGGTTTTGTGTTGAGAATATTAGAGAATATATATTTTTAGTCTTTTTAGTGTCCATTTATGGACCTGTTATCCAGGAGTTTGTTTAATCCCTTTTTAAGTCTGTGAATGTCCTCTGCCTTTGCAGCCTCCTGTGGCAGCAAGTTCCAGAAGTTCGTAACTTGCAGAGTGAACAAGTACTTTCTTTTATCTTTTTAAATGGATCTCCTGCTAGCATCAGTTATTTGCTTTGTTTCCACTACGTTGGCCTTCTCTATGCCTTTCTCTCTATACTCTTCTTCAGTGCGGAGACCAGACTGCAGCACAGAAGTCGTGGGTACATTCAGGTTTTATACAGTGGCAAAAAAGATGGCCCCTCTCTAGTTCTCAGTATCCTTTCTGATGATGTCCTGCATTGACTTTTTTTGGCTGCCACTGAGCACTGAGCCTATGACTTTTAGAAAACTGTGAATGATAACTCCAGTATCTGGGCAGGAATGGTTAAATTATTGATGGACTGAACTACCTGAAATTTATCAACACAAAAGCCTACCTGACTCCTTTTTGCCTGGTTGGTTAGCTTTGTGAAGCCCTTCTGGAGTTCCTCTCCGTCTGCACAGCACTTGACTTCTGCTTAGAGCTTAGTGTCAGCTGAAGAGCTGCACTCACATTTTAACTGATGTTAAAAATTCACAGAACTTCTCTGCTACGTCTTTATCATCCCTGTCTGCTCCTTTTGCTCCTTTATTAGCCAGCAGTTCCACTGATTTGCTAATTGGCTTCTTGATGTTGATGTATTGAAAGAACTGTTTACTAGCAGTGTGAGCATCCTCTGCAGGTGCGTTTTGGATTGTTTTTTCAGCCCTTCTAATTTCCTGTTTATATTTGACTTGCCATGTTTTATGGGCTTCTCTGTTTGCCTGTAGGCAAACTATCCATTTTTTAAAAGCTAATCTCTGCCCAGCAATACCTCCTAACTCTCTATTAGTCTTCCTACTTTTGAACTGCTTTTAAAGAATTTTTTACTTGCCACAGCCCTACATAGATCACTTTGTTGAACCTTAATATCTGCTGGGTTTTTTTTTGAGGATGACCGTTACCATCAGTGCCACTCATCATATAGCACCTAACAGGCTACTTTTGTAGCTTCCTCTGGTTTAAGTTGTATTCTGTACTTAGAGGTGTGTCTTTCACTGGAGAACTGTGTATGGGACTGATATAATGACTGATACTATACTGTTGCTTTCATTTCCAAGTAGGCCAAGGTTACCAGGGGTATTTCTGGGTGTCCTCGTGTGTTAATATATCACAGTTATGCATAGCCATTAATTAAAATCAGTCTATGTGGAAGCCATTAATGAAAATTTGAGAGACGCAAGCTCTGTGTGGGGATAATGCTGCTACGTAATCTCTTTTGTTTACGGTGTATGCAGTGATGATTAAAACTTCACACTTAGGTGTATGTTTTTTTTTTCTGCAGATACACTCAGAAGAGCTGCTTGCTAGGATTCTGTCCAATGTTAAAAGACAATACACTAAACAAATCATAGTTGATTAATCCTGCTTAGGTGCTTGAAGCTAATATTGATCAAGAGCACCCAGATAGCCAAAAAAAAAAATAGTACTATGCTCTCTTTGTGTTGTATCAGTGAAGTTGTGTATTGCTTTTATTAAGAGCATTTCTGGGCTATGTTCTGTCCCTGCTCTGTCCCCTGTCCCCGATCACCTTGCGTCTTACAAATCACCCTGCCTAAATCTGCAAAGCTGGTCTGTTTGAGCCTTTACTAAACCTTTGAGTGCCAGTCTTCCTTCAGATCTAGCTATGTGTCTGTGCTTTGTTGAAAGTCTTGTATTCGAGTCTTTGTGGACCAGAAGGCTGTTGGAAATGTACGTGCTTCTTTCTGTGCAAGCCTGCAGCAGTGAAATGTGTAGATGACTTAGTTGATGAGTTGCAGGAATCCCCCATCATATGAGCAGCTAAATAATGAAGTAGAGTTGTATACTTTTTAAGATACTGCAAAAAAAGTTGTATACTTTTTAAGATACTGCAAAAAATGAAAGTGAAATTGTCCAGAGCAATGTTTTCATCCAAGCTGACTGGAATAACATCTGTGGTGAAAACCTGTATCTCATCATTTTGTTATAATATGTGGAAGGGAAATGATGTCAAATGAAACAGTCCTCTCTTATAAAGAGGAACTGGACTTCACAACACGATGTTTTTTGTTTGTTTTTGCAGTCTTGTTTCTTATTAATAAGTTGTTATTAATGTTTTCTTATCAAATAAATTCCTAGTAGCTGTTAGGGTCTTTTGTGATCATTGGGGAACTGCTTGCCCGTGGAATTACTCTTGATGCCAAGCTTCAGAAGGATTTTACTTGTTATCTAGTGTGTGTATTTGTATTTTATCTTACTTTTTAATTTACTTACTTAATTTTACAATCATAGTGGTAAGCTTGTATGGCTAATCTGGCCAGACATGGCCAAATATCAGTTGTCTGATATGTAGTTGTAAATAATTTCAACAGCAATATTTTTTTTATCCTAAATGTGAAATATATACCTTAATGTGAATTTTTAGTAGATAGATTTCTACTAGGATTTCTACTAGAGTTTTTCCAATTTTTATTTTCCTCACCTCATTTTAAATTTTTTTGCAGAGAAGTATCTGAACTAGAGGGAGCTGGACGGGGCTTTGCTAAGGTCTGAGTAAAGGTAAGCAAGGTGAATCTTCTGAGTCTGTGTCTGAATGCCAATGTGTCTTATTTTAACATCAGTTTACAAGATCACTGGATAAAGCTTCTGAATGAATACTTACTCGTAATCTGAATTTGGTCTAGATTTGGCTTAATGTACTGCAGGGGAAGAAAAGTCACTTTTGAATGCAAGTGTGCCCACAAGAACATTCCAGTTTTATTAGACCTTTAAAAGCTCTTCCCTCAAACTGTATGTTTCTCATGCAGAATTTTGGGGATTCATCAGAGAATGAGTTTTGTATTTGGAATGTGAATTGTCAATTTTCAAGCTTCATTCTCTGTGAATCTCTAATGTAAGACCTTGCTCTGGACTTCGGTCAACATAGTTCTGTTGGCTTAATTGGATTAATTATACGTACCTAAAATATGTATCTTCCGCAACAAAAAACTGAATTAATGTACAGGCTTTTTCAAACATAAATTTTGATATCTGTAGTTATTTCATCGTATTGTTTTTCCTTGAATGTTATATCTAAAGAAGACCAAAAATAATTTAGATTTCTATAAATCTGGCAGCGAAGCTGCTACTGGCATTTATTGAAAGCTTGTACTTTGTACAATAATTGCCCTTTTTTATTTATTACCTGATCTCCTTATCTTTTGTCCCTTCTGGACGACAGCGTTATTTTTCATCCTCAAATGAGAGGACTCGAATATGCTTTCTAGGAAAACTTCTTTGCAAGACTTACTGACTTAGAGGAGACAGATTTCTGGAAAAGAAAAGTGAACTTACTAGAAAGAAAAAAAAATTAAAAGCTTTGAACTCTTCGACAAATACTGAATCTTAAGTTGTAAGAACAAACTTGAGTTTAGGTTCAGTGTCAGGATATGATGCAGTTATTTTGAACAGTTCTGGTTAACTTTGTTGCAGAACAAGGGCTGACTAATCCCTTTTGCATTATGAAGTTACATAGTACAGCAGTAAACTGAGTTGTGTTATGCCAGCTGCTGTGTGGATACTGAGAAGGATCTTGTCACTGCCCCAAAAGACTTTTGCCTCAGATAATGAACAGCTGCTTACTTTTAATGAGGTGATTTATTTTATTTTATCTATTTTATTAATGGAGAGCTGTACTGAACTGATAAAACCATATAGCTGTAATTCATTTATTTACCGTGGCTTCTGTTCTTTTTCCTTAATTTTGAGGAGCCTGTGTCATTTCATTGCTCTTATAACATGCTCAATAACTTGTGTTGTTAAAACGCATCTACCAGAGAAGCACCTGCTTTTTATTTGAGGGGACCAAAATCCCATGCAAACCTTTTTTTCTAATTTGTTATTGTTTCTTATGCTTTAAAAGAAAACTGTAAATCTGGACTTCTGCAGCTTCAATTTGCATCCCAGAATTCTGGTACGACTTTGTTACATAACTCTATTACCTGATGCTACTAATCTGCATCTGAAAGCATTCCTGATTTGTGTGATAAGAAATCCTAATAACAATTTTAAACTGAACTTTTAACTTTTTTATATATCTTTTTTTCCCCAATCCCCAAATAATTATCTTGGCACTTCTCATCTTCTCCAGACTCTTTCAATGCCCTTTTATGGAATTATATGGATAACTCCACAGTCAAGCCAGAAGTCTTGTGACTTTTGATGGCTCATGTGTGAGAACACTTGCATTCGTTTCAGTGAGGTGGGAGACATTTTCCATTGTGTATGTCAAATATGCTGGAAAACTGTACTGCACTTCAAAGCCCCCTGAAATGGTAAATTTAAACTCAAACATTGGAATAAAAATGCTAATGTTGGATGTTTTCTAAAGAAAAAGAAAACAAAGGAGAGGAAGAAAAGCTAAAACTAGGCCTTGGGGTCTGATCTTGACTGTGCCTTATTACCACAGCCTTATCCTTTCCAGTTCATAAAGATGCTGGCAGTTATTGAACTCTGATGTGATTAATGCGTTGGAGGGATGCCTATAGATTGTGGTAATGATATTGTTTCCAGCTGGTTTCCTGGCAGGCTGATTGGCAATAGGATGTCATCTTTGCAGTGGTAGGGGGGAGTAGCACGATTTTTTTTCTTTTTCTTTTTTTTTTTTTTTTTTTTTTTTTTTTTTTTTTTTTTTTTGTGGAGCTTGTCTGAGCAAATAAATACCAGTCATTGGGGCAGTCTCTGTGAAAAACAGTAGCCTTGTGATAAACTGAATTCCGTAGATTTTTTGGAGTCTGTAGGGTAATACGATAAAGGGATATATCCCATATCACTACCAGAGACTTAAAAGCCCTGTAATACCTGCTTTGCCTTCAGTCAACATGGAGCTCTGTCACTTGAAGCTACCTGTATCCTGTGCATGTGGAATGCGTGGAATAGTCTTGGATGTGTTTCTTGTGGCACATACAGGATTTCCCGGGGCTTAAATTGATGAATTTAATTCAGTTGATGTTTCAGGCAGCAGCCGTAAGAGATTCCTGAGACACTGCTATTCAGGAATTGTCTTTCTATATTTTGTGCTTCAACCAAGGACCGATGATCAGTGTCAATATAGGTGTAAGAAAGTTCATAATAAATCTGTAACTAATGTTTTCTGAGTGAGATTTTTAGGTCATGCTGTTTCACTGTCACTAGGTAGTTCTAAATTTAATTCAAGTATGTCTAGATAGACTGTTTTCTATGGAAACAATAGTGTGCATACATTTGATGTGTTATAAGGAATTATATGGAAAATTGTCAGTGTTTTTTCCTCTTCACCTGTCTTTGCATTTCTGTTTCACACTACATGTACATAAATGCATTTTGCTACCTATTGGCATGCTTGGCCTCCTGAACTACTTTTCTCATCTACTGATATCTTTAGTTAAAAAAACATTTGATGAAGTGATGCATTGTGCTGACCTCTGGAGCCAGTCTGCCCACAGTGGCTAGCACAGGGAGTGTGCTCTTTGGAAAAGAGCACTCTAAGCTATTACTGACTATTATTGTGCACACTTTTATATACCCTAGAAACACCGTTATCTGTTGGAATTTTAGCTCTAGAAGAGTGGGAGATGATAAATGGCTATAGAATGAGAAGCCTTGGCCACAGTTTCAAACTTTAATAACAGTTTTTGTTGCAAAGAAGCCCTGAGATTGCACTGGTGATGAGCCAGGCCATGCTATAAATTTGTAATAGAGAAAACTAGCTAGTAATGTTCTCTGAGGTTGAGATTTCTTACAGCAAATGTGGTTCTTATTGCAGTATCACTTTTCCTTCTAAGAGGACTGGCAGCTGGCTCTTCTACTGCTTGGCCAAGCAAAGTTGTCACTTAGTGTTTCTTCCTTAGTTATTAAAGTAATTTTCTTCTAGCTCATGAAATGGAGTATTTCATTTAAGCACAGGTTTAATGGTGGGATGAAATTTGCTGCGGCCTCTCTGTAGGCAGGGTACAGAGTGGCAATGAGAGGTTTATGGTTTTGGCAGTGACTCACTTATTTGCCTTACTTAAGTTCCATTTGTACCCTCTCCCTCATCCATTTTGCTGCTAAGTCCTACCTGCATCTATACTTAGGCCAGTAGAAAGGCTGTAGGAATAAGAAATGATGAATATGAAACACAAAGGGAGAAAGCTGACCTCTTCTGCCAAGGTTCCAAACCAGCTTAATCTCTAATGCAATTCCAGGGATTTGCGTAAACCTGACTCAGTGTTCCCATGCAGTAATCAATGGCAACTGCCTGCATAATCTCAAGGGAAAAGAAGACTAGAATGAACTGTCCTCTAGAGAAAATGTACATAGATGTGGTTGGCTGGTGTTTTCTGTAGGAGAAGGACTGACTCAGTAGTGGATTCATTGCTATGGTTGTTTGAGGGGAGGAAAGTGTAGCATCTTGGCTTAACCTAAGCCCAAAAAGTCTGAAATAAAGTTTTAAATGCCAAGCTTAATTCCTAAAGCTATGGGCAGAGAGGGGAAAAAGGGAAGTGTATTCAGCGGTATGAGGCTAAAGGCAAATTGCCCACTTCTGCCCTCAGAAGTGTAAGCACAACTTTCAGTAATTTCAGAGGGAACTGCATGACACAATGAGAGGGTAACGTGCACAGAAGTAGCCAACTCTGGTAGTATATGTGCAAGGAATGAAACCCAGTTGTCCTGGAGGGCCTGTCCAGCCCTGTTCCCAATATCTGTGTCATACAGCCTCTTTCATATTCTGATCTTAAAATGTAGTTAGGCTTCTTTCATTAGTGGGAGGCAGTTTCTTTGCCATGCGTGGAAGCATTCTTCTGATTTTTAACTTAAAAATATTAATTGTTATTTTGTAGGCACGATTAGTCTGTTTCTTGATTGGTTATCCCAGCCCTTAGTTATTTGGAGTTACTTTATGGAAGTGTTTTTGTTTGATTTTCCTTGATGTCTGTTAACAGAGCTAGCAAGAGTGGGGCTGATCCTGTCTGAGAGATGTTTTTAGGGAGAAACAAACTGAAGCAACAGGGTACAGACCTGTTTTTCTCCAAGGGGACAGGTACTTACTGTGTTCCTTTGCCATCTATGCAAGAAGAGATTGAAGGTGTTATTTGTGACCTAATGCATAGGGCCCTGGAAATGCCTTGGGACTACCAGGTGAATGGTGGGTTATGTCAAGAGAGCAAATTGGAATTGTATTTCCTACTTCTGTGTTGTATGTCCCAACTCTTAAGCCCCTGAAAATCAGCAGTGTGTTTATAGACTTTCAATGGCAACAGTCTGTGGAGTGGTAGCTCCCAGAGATGAATTATGAAGAGTATTTAGATAGAAGAAAACAAAACAAAATAACCCTTTATTTTGCATCAAATTGGGCAGTTTTGGAAAATATTAAATTTCTTGTTAGAGCACTAAGGATGAGCACTGAGTGTGAAGCTGGGATGTCTGTATAGTTTGGTGTCTAACTTTGAATTTGTGCAGATAGCATTTTTCAGAAGTATCTATGTCCTTCTGAATATCAGTAGAAATTAGATAAGTATCTCAGGAGCTCTTTGAAAAATATGTTTTCTGTAAACAGCATTGCTTTTTGCCATGGCTTTCCACAAAGGAAATATGTTTGGGAGCTGGTAATTTATCTGTTCCATCATGGTCCTGCAAACAGAATTGCTGGTTCTTAAATTGTGTGTATGTGAGGGAGGCAGTGGGCAGGGAGAAGTTGTGGGCACGAAGAGGAGAAGTCTCTTTCTTCGTGGCTATTGTGAGGAGAGAAAAAAAAAAAAAAAAAGACTTTGATTATGGTTTTGGTTTGAAAGATTTAAAGACATGTAAGGTTTGGACACCTATATCTGTTTTGTTTTTTTTTTTTTCCCCCAAATCTCAAATTTGTTTCTCAGCAAGCCAAAATAAGCTGTGTAATGACCAGGGAGATTATCACATAAAATACATTATCACAATCTGTCATAATATACACCTTATAAAAGTTACTGGGTGGTAAATTATGATAGGAGTAAAGGAAATGCAAATTTGAAATAACTACAACAAAAGTAACTACATGCCAGTGAGTACTGCTTGTGAATTGTGCTGTTCCTGTCTCCACTGGACACCTTGCTTGATGAACGTGCAGAAATAAATAAATAAATAATAAGAGGAGGGATGTTTGAGTTGCATGCTTTCTGTCTGTTTCAGCTTTTCTTAAAGTGTACATCCTATTAGAAAGCATACAGGATTTTTAATGAGTTTTGTCATGAAGCTCATTTGGATAATTAATCACAATAGCCTTGCTATTTATATTAGTTCTCCTTGTGATCTCCGATAGGTATAACATAGCTTGGACTACTGTGTCATGCCTCTTTCTCCTTCCTCAGGCACCCCTGCAGATCCATCAAATATATAAATAAAATAAAGTAAAATTTGTTTTGAATCTCTCATCCTCCTCTTCCAGGAACTCTCATGCAAGCTGATAAGATGCCCCTGCCACCCCAATATTAACAGACAGTCTGGTACAAGAGAGAAGGATCTCTTGTAATCTTCCTTTAAATTGTAATTATGGGCAGTATTAAAAGAAAACAAACAAACAAAAAAAAAACCTCCAAAGTTAAGTCATGGTGTTTGGCTCATATCCAGTTAGGTGAAGGATGAGGATCATAGCATGTGTTTCATTAACTGGTACAGAGGCTATAGTATTCACTTAAGCAATAAAAGGACCACTATGGTTGCTATGTATACATCAGGTTTGGGTGCAATGAGGGAAAACTCAGATTTGCCCTCTTTCATTTACACAATGGGACCCTGAAGCCTCACAGCTCTCCTGTTTTCCATTCCCCCAAGAAGTACTCTGATATTTGGAGATTTTGTAAATGTTTTGTTTTGGGATTCCGTGTGCATCTGGAACTGATAAACTGTTGGTATTACAGAGATGTAACCCTTGATACCTCTGAGTTCTCCAGAGAGAACTTACAGGCACATCTGATGTAGATGCGTGCAGATTCCTAGGAGCTGAAAGCGAAATGAAATGTTTGCTCTTGAATGTGTGGAATTTTCATTGAAACTTATGTCATAGGGGAAAAAAAAGGAGGAGGTAAAAATTATATAGTCTGCTTGGCAATAAATATAGCCATAACACTTCTGCAGTAGGAACTGAAGCGATGTGAGAAAAAAAAAAAAGCAAAAAAACACCCCAAAACAAAAACAACCCCAAAAAACTCCAAAAAACAAAAAACCACAAACTTTTCAGGCAGCATTAGTGGGGCAGAGAACCTTTTGGAAGAGACATGGTAGAGCAACAGGATTAAAAAAAAAAAAAAAAAAGAGGGTAGAGAGAGAGGACCCTGACAGAATCTTAGATTAGTTGAGGTTCAGTGAATGGCTTTGTTGAAAACTCAAGAGAAGAATTTAAATAGAGAAAGCCTGATAAGGTGCAGGGCATCACAGATCTGTTTTCATAGTGACATTGTTAAACAGAGGCTTAAAAACACAAATACCACTGCAGCTGAATTCTGGAAAAGACACCAGTCTTCTTTTGCAGATATTGGCTGTTTTTTGCTTAATGTAATGCTTAGTTAAATGGATTTGGGAAGAGTGTGTGTGGGAGAACAGGTGGTTAGATAATCAGCTTGGGGTACTGCTGCTTCCTTATAGCTCCTGTTTTTTCACATCTTTGTACTATCTCCACCTCTTTTTTACTTTGACTGTTGACATTACTGAAACCAACCAACCAAAAATTGTCTGTATTTACTCTCATTTGATAGGAAGATGCAATTAAACCATTTATTTAAAAGTGGACTTGATGTGAGTATGGCCCAGTAAATACTCTTTCTGTTTCATGCTGCCTACCCTCCTAGTCATCCTGTATCCTCTGGGAAATGCATTGAGCATCACTTTATTTTCATATCTGATTCTTTTTCCCTTTGAAGAGCAAGACCAGGCTCTGTCAGGCCCTGGTTAGAAAAAAAAGCTGATTCATGTTAAAAGTGTTGTGGTGTTAGTGTTCATTTCTCTTTCCTTCTGCTGAAAATAAGCATGAGCTTCTGGGTTACAGCTGTTCCATCCAAATTAAGAAGCAGACTAGTCATACCTGTCTAAATTATGATGCCTTTCTTTTTTTTTTTTTTTTTTTAAGTATTCTTTGCTTAACAAAAAGCAGTCCTTCAACTCTCTTGAATTTTTGGTGACCAACTGAATAAGCAACCTGGTAAGGACTTGCTGTAGTCAGTGGGGGAACAATTGGGTAAAAAAACTTTCTCGTTTTTAGAAGACTGGTTTCAGTGCTATGAAAGACTATGGCAATATGGAAATACCAGTTTTTAAGAATGTTTAGACCACTCTCACTCAGAGCTGATCCATTCCATACTTTGATTGAATCAATTGGTGCTTAAAGTTGTCCTGACTCTTCTTACCACAGTGTCTGAGACCATATAAAGTCATTAGAGTTGTACCCAATCTGGATCTGATTATGAGCCTGTTACCATTAAGAAACACAAGTAGTTGGAAGTAGAAACATTATTTACTCACTGAATCTATTGAGTGAGGGAAAATTACATGAGGAAGAGTTTTGGCTTCAGTGAGGTAAATGGATTTTTTTTTTTCTAAATTGAAACTTGACCTATCAAATAACTTGAATGTGTATTGCAAAGTATTAATTTTCTACATCTTGATTAAAATGAAGACACATATGTATGAAGATGTACTCCCAAGGATGGTGTTCAGAAGCAGAGGGTGTAAAAGCAATTATGGAAGTGGAGTGTCTTGGCATGAACATGCCAGCTTATATAGACTGTTCTACTTAGACTATGTCTTTCTTTTGCTCACAGAAACAGTTCTGTACAGATGTCCTGTAAAAGCACAAATCTGAGTAGCTAGCATTGTGATGATTTAAAATAGATGAAATCAGAAAATAGAGTGTGCCTCATGTTTTTTCCTTAATCCATATCCATTCAGAGTGGTAAAAGAACAGATACTACTCATTAAATTCCTCCTCTTTCTTGCCTCTCTCTCCGCAAGGGGAAGAAAAAAAAAAAAGCTTGCCGAGAATTTTCTGATTTCTGTTCTTGAGGGCAATCAGTCGTGGGGAGGAAGTTACTCTCCTTCAAACAACGTGGAAGCTAAATGTCAATTTTAACTAAACATTGCTTTCAATGAGAGGTGCTATTTTATACTATGCTATTGTGTATAATCTTAAATTCTGTGAATGAATGGGTAAGTGAAAATTTACTCTTCATCTCAGTTCTTCACTTTCCAAACAGATTTCACTATTGCGAGTCTCCTGCTGAGCTCGCCTCATTCCCTTCTTAAAGGGTGGGAAAACATCAAAGATCTTGCTACTGAACTGTCTTATCTCAATACAGCAGGGAATAGCATTAGATGGGAAAACTTTTTATCAGTACAGATTATATATCTTTTTAAAATATGAAGGATGATAACAGGATCAGAAATGGAAGCCGTGGGAAATACTGTTCCCAGTATTGTTCATTTATCTTCATCAGCTATCTAAATGCTGTGAAAAAATGCAAATTGGGATGAGGCAGAGGTTGATGCACTGAATGGTAGAGCTTCAGTCCAGAGGGGCCCTGAGAAACTTGAGAATAAAGCCAACCTTAGCTTGTGATGTTTGACAGGGAGTTATCACTCCTCTCTGCTTGGCATAGGGAAGGATTCAGTGGAATATCACACCCAGGTATGTGAACCCCCGCTTCACAAGAGAACAAGAAAGTGGAGATGGTTCGGTTGGTCTGGAAAAATAAGGGGCAGTGACTATGAGTTGCAGCTTGGGCGTTTCAAGTTGAATTCAGAATAATGCAGTGCTGGAACAGGTTACTCAGTAGCTTTTTTTCATCTTTGTGGGTGTATGCAAGGCTTGTTTAGACAAAGCCACAGCTGATCTGATCTAGTGTTTATGCTACTTCTGCTTTAAGTAGCATTTTGGTTCAGAGACCCCTAGAGATCCATTCCACCCAACATTGCTATGATTCTGTGTTTGTTATTAGTTTCTTAGTTTTCTTTGTTCAACCGCACGCCCAGCAACCCTGGGTAGGATCAAGAGTTCTTATAACATGTCCCCAAACTGATGAACTTTCCATCTGTTAGGGTCCTTGTACAGAGTTTATAAATTGGGACAACTCATCCTACTTGAAGTTTACCAAGCTGTCTCTGTCACTGTGATTTAGAACTTCTCTGGATCTCAGCAAATGGGGAATTAAGCTTGGGAGGGTGATTTCTTTTTCTATGTTGAAAAATTTCTTCTGACAAGTGATCTGTATCCATTGATCTTTCATGGAAATCATATTGTCCTGCATCTCTTAGACTCACAGGATAAGCCAGTATATTAAACATGCATGTTCTTGATACTCCAACCGGTAACTATAAAATATCTGCTTAGCTCTTCAGACTACAAAATTCCAATGCTTTTCACTTAAAGCACATAAACACACATATATTTTATAAGTAGTAAACTCACTTGGTACCGTGTTCTTCACTCTGGCTTGTCCTTTTATTAGAATTCCTTTTTTTAAAAGGGATGTGAGCATTGGAACTTTTTGCCCAATTTGTAAAGCTTCTGCAACTTTTTTTTTTTTTTTTTAAATAACATGGTTATTTCCTTTTGAAAATAGCTTCCTCCATGACCAGAGTCACAGATTTCATAGTCTCTCTACTTACTGTCCCAAGCTCCGCAGCTGGGGTTTGAACGTATTCTTTGCTACCTACCTTAAATGCTGGGAAGATCATGATAGTATAGCTGCATGTGGGCGGATATCTCCATTACCAGTGCCTGAGCCCAGTCAGTGCAATTCAGTGCAGGTGCCTCTGCTGTGTTTTGGATACCAGAGAAATATAGTGGGATGCTGAGCATTACAGGCATATTTTGTTATATGTGTTCTGAAGGTTGATCACGTCTTCTGTAAGAACAGAATGCCTTTTACTGGGAAATAATCCTTACAGTTTTAAAGCAAGTTACACCCAATACAAATATTGTCTTGGTAGCAGGTCAGCAGAGACTCCAGTCCAGAGGTAACTTTGACTCCCCTTACTCTGATGTGTGGGCTATCTTTGCCTCTTAGGATGTACTGTTGTCATGTTGGTAGCCCCAGTGACATCAGAACCTTTTGTTCATCGTGCTGTAAAAAACATTAAGAAATACAGCTGCTGGCCTAAGGAGTTGCCACTGAAAGGCACTACTGTTTTATGAGCAGAGAAGTGAGAAACTCCATTCTTGAAAAATTAAATACTTTGTCAGTGGACACTGTAGTTGCCCCTCCTTACACAAATTGCCAACCATACTGCTTGTGTCCTCTGAATTGAGGGCATTACTGCCAAAACATGCTGATCTTTTCTTAATCTTTTCTAAATGTCTAGACAGTAAGACGAAAAGGTAAGTACTGGGGAGCTGGCAGAGTCTTTCCCTGTGCCGTGGAGGGGTGTGTATGTGTACGTACATACATACATATATACATAATTTCTCCCTGGAACAGCAGTATGGTTTTGCCTTCTGAAAGCCTTTGGAAATAGTTTTCTCTTGCTACACACACAAGCAGGATTTGAAGCAGGTGCGTAGAACCTGGGTGATAAATAGCAATACTTTCAAGTACCGTTGGAAGTATGTAGAGAATAATCATCTCTTTCTTAAAAGAGAATTGATACTGATCGAAGTCTTCCAGTTAGCACTGAAGAACTAGTAAATTAAGATCTTCCTTAGGCTTCTAAAAAGTCTGCGTTGATTTTGCTTGTTCTGGATGTACAAAATGAGAAAATGACTTAAAAAATCATGCTGTGAGGAGAAAGTCATTAAATACAATGAATAATTTTGCAATAATTTTGTCCCACTGTGAAATCTGACACCAATGTTTTTTTCTTTCTTGGTGGTGGGGTGATGGTGGAGGAGGGGAAGTGTATATATGCTTTCCCCGTTCCATTTCTAAGTGATGTGGAAAATGTTGATGCCAAAAAATAGCTAGATGAAATACTGATAAATGTGGGAATCACTTATTTAGAACAGAGGCAAATTGGAAGGCAGCTGTTTTTCATCTCTTCTGTTAACTTGGGAGGTGGGGAGGGATTGTTGAAGAATTGAGCCTGATTTATGTCACCGAATCATGCCCTTGAAGAAGGGAAAGCAAGAGCACTGAGGGTGAGAATGAAGCACACAGCATTTCTTCAAACTTCTGTTCATTATAGATTGTCTCCTAAGAAATGGAGGGAATGTTTTTTACAGCCCTTTGTCCCTGCTTTATGTCAAATGTCATAAATGCAAGGGATAATACAAAACTAATTCATATTATGCTTTAATTCACAATATGCTTTATTCCCATAACGACTTTGAACTTGAAAGGCTATATCAAAATCGGGATCAGTGTTGTTCTGCAGTCATTGCACCAGGAGGAATTTGTGGTGCTGAGCTTGCGGCTAGGTCAATTCTTCATGGCTATCATAGAGGTGCTGTAGTACTGAGTAGAACTCAGAACTTTGTGGACCTCTCTCATTATGTTAATAGAGAACGTAGTTCAAAGTCTCGTGTAAAACAAGTGATCTTGGCATTAGTGTAGATGGTTCATTCAAATGTTTGCTGGGGGAGTGCAAAAGACAAAGTTAGGAACTGGAAAACAGGACAGAAGAGGAATACTTCTGGCTTTGTCAAAACTCATGATACAGTCTGACTTTAACTCGGAAAGACATGATAGAACTAAGAAGGATTCAGAGATAAGCGCAAAAAAAAAAAAAAAAAAAAAAAAAAGCAAAAACCAGAAAACCCTAAAAAGTATGGAATCACGGAATGACATGCACAGGATCCGAAGTATGGCTAGCACTCTTCATCTTGGAAAATCTTATTTGGAGGGTGGCAGTGTCATAAAGCCAGAAGAAAGGTGTGGCGGGTATAACAGGGCAAAGAGGGTGGAATCATTCATGTCTTCTCTAAAGGGAGAATTCAATATAATACAGACAACAAGTTTAAAACAATTTTTTTTTGTTTTATTTTAATACAAAACATGTTTAATTGACTGTGGAACTCACTTCAATAAAATGCCATGAAGGTGAAAAGTATAAACGGGTTCAGGTTAAATTTTCATAGAGGTTTAACTTGGGGACTATGGAACATGATGGTCTGGGTTCTCAGGTCCATAAACTGCTGATTGCCAGAAGCCAGGAGGAGGGTGTATTTGGGAAAGATCTGCTGTAAGCTCTCTCTGGCTTTATGTGCACTTTCTCAAAGCATGTGCTACTGACGGTCGCTGGAGATAGGATATGCATAAGGATGAGACACTGGGGCTTTTATATGGCTTTGTTTTCCAACATCTCTATCTGTCTGATTCTGTTTGCAGATGTGACACTGTGGTGACCCTCTACTTAATGATCAAACCACCTCTTTGTACTTCTCTACTCCTCTCATCAGACATAAAGATGTACAGTAGCTCTGTCTGCCACAGCTTCATCCAGGAACTTTTCTGTTTTTCCTACTCAGTGGGATTCTGTGAGCTTCATCAGAGTGAATGTTTCATATAGTGCTGATCCCCATTCTGCAGTGTCTGTTCAAGCAGCATTTATTTAGTCACTTCAGCTTTTCTTGTCATTTAAATTGTCTTGGAAACCTTTTCCAGTCTATCAACTTCTTTTACTAGGTAGCTTAGTTATTGCTTTCCTTTCTGGGACCCATGCTGCTTTCCAACTCCTAGCCTTTCTGTTTTCCACTTTTGGCTTTAACTATTTCTGCCTCCAAATAGTGGGTGCTGGGAAGTTCCTACTTTTGTCATGGAAAGGGTGGAAGAAATGTGGGATTCTCTTTCATGTTTGCTGTGAATTTCTGAAGAAAGTTTTTGTGTGAGCTATTTTTTCTGTAAATATCCTTTGACAAGTGACAGTCAGTTGGGTTTTACATGTGCAAAATTCACTTGGGATTTTGTTCTTCTGGATTTTGCTCGTTTAATCCTGTAAATGCCATGAGTGAATTCCAGGTCAATACCAGTGTAATATTAGTGGTGTGAGCTGGTGTAGTGAAGCTCCAGGGTCATGCTGGTTTGTTAACCTCTACTGTGGAGTACTCCAAGTGTGTATATTTTTGCTATTCTCACAGAGGCTGGGAGTGGGAACTTGGGAATTTCCCACTACAATCAATAGGAAATGGGCAAGTACTTAGGAAAGAGAATTGATTTCCTTTCTGGTACCTGGCTCACTGCCTACTTTTCTGATTTCTGCAATATTCCAGCTTTCACACTTCTCCAGGGGTGCTGAGGTGATTGCTCTCTTCCCTGGCCATGCATATTGAAACACAGTCTGCATACAGTGCAAATGTATATGCACCGTAAACATGCCATCTCCAGGGAACTGAGGAGATTGTCTTCCTAAGAAGGATGTCTTATTGAAAGATGCTGTCCTGAGTGAAGGCAAAGAACTGTGGCTTAAACTCATGACTCGTAAACAAATGAAGCGTGCTGCTCTAAGAAGCGCTAGGTAAAGGCTGGGGAGCTAGGTCGATACTGCAGTTACGCTTGCTCTTTTTTTTTTTGTGCCTTCATGTTTCCAGACAATCTTAGCTGTGAAGAAACGTTTTAAAATGTGACCACCAGTGTTGGCAGAGAGCCTGAAACAGTAATCCTGGAGGTGTGAATTCCTCCCTTTCCTTCAGTGGATAGCTAATTCAAATGGTATTGATACAGCTTTAAAGGTGAACATTAACTGTTTCATTGTGCATCAGAGCAGCTAGAAAAAGGGAAGGGTGAGTGATGAAAAGTGAGTAGCATTATGTTAGACAAGTCTTTTAACAGCACAGAGTGGGCTGGAAAACACTTGGCTCTGAATGTGAAGCACAGGTCAGCTCAATTAAAGAAAATCTAGCAATAGATGGGCAGCAGTAAACAATGGAAAATATGAAGTAAACAAGGAGAAAGGAAAAATAGACTTTCCGTCATAACATTTCAACTGGAGTTAGTCATGCATTTTCCTGCTGGCTATCTCATGCTCACTGAATTCTTTCACACTCTTTGCATGCGTAAGGTTTAAGTGCTTGCAGGCTTTAGCGGTAGGACCTATGTAGTCTGCAAGCAGGCGCGTAGGGTGCTTCTGCCTGATGAAAAGAAGCTTCTGGGATAGGGAAGACCATACTGTATTTTGTTGCTGACAGAAGTTAAACATACATTTATCTCTTCATAGATAAAAGGAGACTTAGGCAGAGAGAGAGATTGGCATTCATTTGCACTGTGGCTCATGAGGAATTGATGTGCCCTTTAAAAAAGATTGTGTGCTAATCTCAATTTAGAGAACATGGAAGAAATTGACTGTATAAGCTTTTACTTTAAGGCAGCATGAGCTGCTCAATTACCAGCTTGAGAAGTTGATATACATCTAAAATGAATCATCCTTCTCTGTGTCAAAAGACTCAATTGCTCTAATTGCTGATTGTTATTAATGATTTTAAATTGCTGTATGGTTAAAAGACTTCGATGTCATAGTATAGTCTGATAGACTGATAGTCTGAAAGTATGTTAGTCCAAAATTAAGTTGAGTGTTATGAAAGTAGAAATATACAACAGCAAAGCTTTCAAAGATACTTGGGAATAAAAATTACTGAATTAATGCAGAAGTTAATTCTGCAGAGGCGAGAAAAGATAGTCCCTGGCAACATTTAGTAAGGGGCTTAATAGTTAGAATAATATACCAAAGTCCTCTTAGACCGTACCCTCCTCTTACAAAAACTTCTTGTCAGCAGATTCTCAGTGTCCAAATCTGGACATTAATGACATAGATCTTTGCCAAGACTTCTGGAAAGGCAAATAACAGATCGAGTCCAGAATCCATATGGTGAACAGAACGATCTTAATTCACATCACTGGGGCTCTACAGGACTTGCAGTTATCCCAGGAAGTTTGAATCACTGATATCGCCCTGGATGCCTGTCACTGACTGCTGGCCTTCACAACTGTGCTGCAGACTCTGCCATCCTGATCTAATGGGTCTGTTAACGTGTATCTCGCTTTCTGTATAGAAACTCCAAAGCAGTATGAAACTGACAGTGTGGTTTTCATCTGTGTATATAAAATAATGTCAGGACCACCTTAAAATCTGCTTGCTTTCGTACTGTGGCTTGAGTCATTATTTTCCCTAACTCTATCACATGCAGTTTCCAAAGGAAGGGGCCAAATGTTGTGAAATTTATTGGAAAAGTTTAAAATCTTTGACCTGTTCTATGTTGCACTTGTTCATTTTTTCTTTGATTATTTTAAGTTGGTAAATCCCTCCACAAGAGCCATTCTGTCTTTCCTATATTCTTCTGATTGATCCCTCGCTGATCTTTTTCTAGTTGACTGTTCTTGGGGACTTCTGATCTTGTTGTGGTAAAGACCTAGGCTAGTTCTATTCCATTACTTCTAAGTGCTGTAAAATTTTTTGAGGGTGTGCAGTATTTCCCAAACTCTCCACACATTTTCCAGTGTCTGAGTCTGGTGGCTGTCCAGTCCTCTAAGCTGTTATGGTATCCTCTGGTGCCCTAATTGGTCCTGCTGTCTTTGCATTGCTAAAATTGACAATCCCGTCTCAGAGGTGGCTGTAGTCCAGGGCTGGGTGTGACAATTCACATATAAAAATACAATACCTGGAAAGCTGTTTGGGACAATAAGGGCATATAAATGTGTCAGATATTAATGCCAGTGTTCCTGGAAATTTTACTGTCTCTCCAGTAAAATAGGTCCAGAGATTGGCTTTGTTTCCCTGTGGCTGAATTCAGCCAAGATCAGTCCTATCCAACTTCTTAAGTGACTTGAAAACACTGAAATGAATCACTTTAAGCACTAATAAGTAATTTCTATTACTAAGAAGGATGTATTCCCTGCCAGCATGGTCCTGGTGCTGAAGTGGATTGCATTAGCCTTTTGTTTGAAATCAATTGAGTTTACAACTGCACTTCAAAGCCTTTACAGCTTTAAAATAGAGCCAGCAGAAACTGTTTAACAAGTCAATGATGCCTTGGAATTTGCATTGTTCTGTCTTTCCTTGTGAGAGGGAAGGACTTCATTTTCCTGTACTTTCACTTCACCAGGGAAAATGCTGCAGAACAATAAGAAGTCTATTCAGCTGTGCCTTGCCACTGGTTTGTTAGTTTGTACCTAGGTGCACATGTCTCTTTAGGCAACAAATTGTAACCTCTCCAGTGTTTCAGATGTTCTCACTTCAAATCTTGATTTACTGTGTGATGGTGCCGTACTCTCACGTTGTTTTATTTTTCCAGTATTTTTTCATTATGATGAAGAATCCCTTAAATAATACAAGTTTATGAAAGTGTGGAGCCTTTAGATTTTGCACACCATTTTCTGTTTCTGTGGCACAAAAGAGCATATTCTTTCAGTGACCCAGGGAAAACAACAGCATTACTTTAAAGATGGATGCAAATCTACCATTTCAAATTCATAGGTTTTTAATCATTGCAAGTGTTCCACTGAAATAAGCAAACCAGAAATCCTTAGCTGAAACATTCTTCTGAGGTGAGGGTAGCCATTTCCCATTAAGTAAGGGCTTCTCCTTAACTAGTGCATAATGAAAAGACTTCTGTCAAGACAAGTAGGCAGGAGAGGATGTAGAGTGGGTGGGTTAGTGCTGTTGTTTCACCAAATATTTCTTTGCTGAAACAGAGGGGAAGCTGAAGCAAAAAACACCATGTCTTACTTTAGTTAAAGGCTACCTCAGACTTGGCCTGCTTTTCACAGCTTCCTTGGTCTATGTTCAGGAGTAGAACTTCCTTCCAAGGGCCACTGACCCGGAATGAGGTGAAGAGAAACATCTCTGTGAAAACAAAGATCATAGCCGTTTCCTTTCGAGGACTGATGCAATCTAGTTTCTAATCTGAGAAAGAAGTGTAGGTCCTGGGGTCGATCTAGCGGCTTCAAAAACAGAGTCTTCAAAAACAGGGAGTGCAATTAAAGTCACTCCGAATTCTTTGCATTGAGCATGTTACAGGATGAACTGTAGGTATTTATGGATTTCCCCCAACTTTCCCCTCCAAGGAGGGTGAGAGATGCAGGTTCTTACTACAAAAAGGTTGGAAACACATCAAGGCCCTTCCCCAAGAAGTGAAGGATGGCAGCTCATAGCTGGAGTGTGCATCAGGCAGAGTCTGAAACAGTGGTCTCTCCACATACCTGTAGACTCCTGGGTTATGTCTTCTGTAGTGTAAACTGAGACTGGTTTTGCACCTTCTTGATTTAGCAGGAAGGAACTTGTCCTTGTTCGGTTGCACCCTGCTGTATCTCTGACGCCTCAACCCAAAACTTCACCTTGCTGGGCAAATAGATATAAAGTTAGAGCTGTTTGAAGATACAAAGTGCTAAAGCCTTGGTCTGCTCACGGGTGTGTAATAAACCAGGGCTTTATACTTAAATGTTGGAAGAACATGACAATATTCCCAACTGCTTTGAATGAACAATATGTAATATTTACAAATAGTCCCTTTTTTTCTTTTTTTTTGTTATGAGAGTGCTATTTGTATCCTAAAACAAGCTTTTCATTGTAAATACTGGTTTCACTGAGCTGGTACAGAAGATGCATCAGTGCCTCATGTTGCCAAGGACTTTGGCTTTTCAGAAGGAAGAAAAAGGCTTAATGCTGTTTGTTCAACCCAGCCAGAGATCTACTGGTTATAATCTAAAGTATCATAAAATGTGTTTTCAATTACCTCATGCATATTTTTAAAGAATTAAATTTCCATCAAAGGATTTTGTGAGCTGTTTGATCTCACTGTGTCTGAAGAGCCCAATCTGACTGCAGATAGCTTTGTCTGAACACATATTGCACAATTATAATAAATATGCCCTTTTGAGAGTATGTGACTTTAAGAGAAATCAGTCAATTTATTAGTGGGAGATTAGTGAGAGGATGGTGGGGGTCTAATTTACAGTGTTAGTTGTGGAATGAATAGCTAAGGTCTGGGTGCACAAAAGGACTGTGTTTCCTTTGTACTAGATGGCTGACCTAAGATGTTATTTTCTCACTGTGTGAATCTGGATATAGTATTCCATTTTCCAGGCATCTGTAAGTGTGAGATGGAGCCTTACCCCACTGTAAGAACCTGGAAACAACAGATAGGTAGTTTTTGTTGTTGCTTCTTTGTTTGTTGTCTTTGTTTTCACTGAAAAAAGGACAGCTTGTAATACCATTGTACTGAGTGCTGTGCAAGCACACAGCTCCCTTGCATGGAATCTCAATACACAAGCAAAAGGTGAGGGGAAAAAAAGAAAGAAAAATGAAATGGGATGATAAATGAAATGAAATAGCCTCAGATGTTTGAGTTCCTATTTCATTGTTTGGTCTGCTAGATCATGCTGCTTTCCCAGGGTCAGGGTCTGAACAGTTGATGATGGAATTCAGATATCTGTTGCTTTTAGATGGAAACTGCATTTGCTAAACTAGAAAAACAGGGGAAAATATTGATAGTTCACATTTTTTTCTTGCTGTGCTGGTACATAACGAAACATTTAGACCTTCTGGAAATGTCAGATTGAATTTTAAGAGTGGTAATTAGTCCAGTGAATTACCATGCTCATGTGTCTATTTTAACTTTGGAACTGGCCTGGGTATGTCTATAGGACACTTTACTGCACTGATCAGCTTTATATAAGAGATAAGAATTAATTTCTGTTACTGTTAAAGGAGCTTCTTTCAGTAACACAGATGTTTAGAAGTAATTCTACTACGGTCAAGCATGTATTATTAAGAATTGATCTGTTTTCATGTCATTCTTTATTACAAAAGTTTCCTGATACAAAAGCAGATTTTCTGTTTCTTAAGCATTTTACTTTTTTTCTGCAGTGCTTATTACCAACCTAACATCCAAATCTTATAGTTTGCTTAATCTGAAGATTGGGTAGCTTTTGATACTGCTATCTCTGTGTAGCAATTTGCAGTCCTCTTTCAGAAATCTAATTTTATCTGCATTTAATTAATGTAAATGCATACTGTACCAAATTAAAATTAAATTAAGTTAGAAACATTCAATTACATGTGTTTGTGTGGTAGCATTTTAATCACCATCTCTTGCTGACCTTGTAGTTAGTTACTTAGGAAATGCCTGCAATGTCACAAATAAATGTCAGCTGGAAAATAAGCAGCACAAGGTGAAGCTTTAATAAGACAAAAAGTTCTATGCAGATGTTATCTGTACTGAGGAGAAGGAAAGAGAAAGCCAGACAGTCTGTTCAGCCACAGCACACTTGTATCTAAACAGAGAGAGGCCTATTTTTCCAAAGTTTCCAGCTAGTGATAGCGCAGGCAGTAATGAGATGCAGAGCTGCTTTCCATCTTACTCTGCCAATTCAGCTCTAGCAAAGATGCCAAATAAGTTTCCATTTATGAGATTTTTTGGTAGAAAACAGCTTTAGCAAAATCACTGCTCTTTTTTTTTTCTTTTTTTTCTTTTTTTCTTTTTTCCTGTTGAAATTTTCTTTCCCATTTTGTGATATTTGCTACCTGTCTGACTGTCATTAACATGAAGCAATGGAATATTTGTATAAATGGTATGTATGGAAAATGCCTAAATCATTCATTGGCTGTTTCTTAGTGTTCCTGGAAGGGAAAGTAGTGACATCTCTAGGGATGTTTTTTCTATCAAGTGGACCTTTGCTAATGTGATTAGCAGGCTTAATGCTCCAAATATATTTGTATCACTGTCATTGTTTGCATCAGAGGTGAATTTTTCTTATTTATTATACATACTAAAAGCCCAATGTTAGTTTCCATGAGTCAGTGGAAGAATGGATTTAATTCAGTATTTATTTTAATTCACACTGTTTTAAATTAATATTTCTATATAACACATACAAATATATGTGTCTGTTGGCCTTTACTTCTACTGGAATTTCCTCCTATCAGGAACATCTTGACCATAAATACTTTATTCTGGCTTTACATGACTGGCTTAATTTTAGGGATTTATGGACTCCGTGCAATCCTCATAGGGGTTTTCTGATTGTTTTTCAACCTTTAATGTTGGGTAGGGGGATGGTATTGTATGTGCTAATCTGGATCTTGTTGCAAGGCAGACTTACACTTGTTAACATGGTTGCTTGTAAGATGATATATGTGGAAATGAGAATTGGATGTTACACTTTGATAAAACAGCATTTGTTGAAAGGTTTTTGGGGGGTTACTTCTGAATAAACAAGGAAATAAGGTCTCTCTTTGATGCTGGGGGCAAGAGGTGTGATCAAGTCCTTATTGAGATACAGTGGAGAGAAGATGCATCAAAGAGAAGGAGAGAGATGGGGTGTTGCTCTTAGGTAACACCAAAGAGGCAACTGCAGAGTTACCATATCCAGTTCTAGTGGCCGTGCATCAGAGGAGGGACTGACATTTGGAAAGCTTTCAGGAAAGAGATAAAAGGATGATCCATTGTCTGGAAAAAAGCCTTGAAGCCAGAGACTACAGAAGCTCAAGCTACTTAACCTTTCAAAAGGATAAAAGGTGATTCTAGCTGGTTGTAGTAGTGCCTACCTGAATAGGAGGTAGAATGATGTAGAATTGGATCCAGAAGTTGGAAACTGAAGGAGGGTTGAATTCCAAGTGTGGTGTTAAATGGCTTAGCCATCTGAAAAATAAATAAAGATCTAACTTTAGGGACATAGTAGGGTGCCTGCCTTCTCCAGAGAGTCATAAATAAATGGAGAAGTTCTTGCATGTTTTTTTGGACTGTGTTCCACCAAGCTCAGACAAGATGATTGGAGTAATCTCTTCTGACTTTGAACTCCATAAAACTCGGTTGCTAGTTTGAATTCAGTTCGAATGTTCAGTTTATGGCCCAGTTTATAGGTTATGTGAAGACCTATTAAGAAGCTAGTTGCTATTGTCTTAGTTTTGGAGGGCAGATATCTGTCAAAAAAACATCTTCATAAAAGGGTGCCAAGGAAAAGCCTTGTTAGAGCCTGTATGAATCTGGTATTTAATTTTTCTATTTTCATCATAATGATTTAACTCTTGGGTTAATTTGCAGCTGTCTTTTTTCCTCTAAATCATGTTGCCAGATTGCGTAGACCAGATGACTGCTAGAATCTCCATTTGTTTGTCCTCTAAAGTTAGCACAGGTAAGCTAGGGAAAAACTGGAGCGTACGGTCAGACTTGGAGCAAAGCCTGGGACAAACTTCTGAGATCTAATCCCGTTTCTATGGCTTTCAAGAAGCCACTTTGGCCAAAGTTCTAGGAGTTAGACTACAAAAGTGAGCATGTCTGCACAGGGCATACTCAAATATGGGATTTGTGTCAGTATATGTTAGGGAAATGTGTGTATGTGAAGTTGAGCTTAGGGAAAACACAAGTTTAAGGAAATTTTTTTGTATGTGAGTTTTTTCTTTTTTTTTTTTTTTCTTCCCATCTGTAATATTCTAGCTGAAAAGAGAGGCTAAGACCAGCTGGGTGTTATTGCTACATATGTAAATTGAGATGAAAAAGAAAGTTCACTTTATTCTCGGTCTGTCTGAGGAGTCAGTTACTGATAAGGAAAATATGTGTGCTAAAGCACAAGGAGGACAGCTTCTCTAGGAGTCATTTGCAGTTTTTTACTAGTACAGTGACAGCTTTCATTTAAAGATGAGTCTATATAATCTTTAATTAGAATGTATTGATCTGAGTTTGAGAGAAAAACCTGGAAAGCAATCATGTTTTATTAAGCAAAATTTTCAGGAGATTAATGGGAGAATATTTCTACCACTGAGTGAAAAATTGGCCCGTGCTCATTCTTTTCATGTAGTTCTTTTTTTTTTTTTTTTTTCTCCAAAAATCCTTATTTCATTACTTACTGCGTGTACTCCAGATACACAAATCATACTGTGTGAAAGCTATAAACTTTTTATCTTATTTGTTTTATTTGGAAATCGCCTTGGTCTGTTTTAAATCCATAGAAATTAAATAGTCTAATGATTGTGGCACAATGAAGAAATTAGGCTTATTTTCTAAGTTGCAGTTACCAGTGTGCAAAGGAGGAGGATGCTGTTTGTTTTTTTGGCCAGTCTGTGGGAGAGTCCTTTTCTATGTATGCTCTCAGTCTCTACATTTTCTTCTTCTGGCAGACTTTTAAAAATGTTTTTTGGAAATATGCCATAGAAGGGATTATAGAACATGAAATATCTGTAATGAAACAGCAGTGGTCAGGCTGTCTTATACAGATTATTTTGTACAAATGACTGCTCTGAAAAATGAAGTCCAGAACTGCATGCTAATGCTTTCATCATCCATATGACTAATGATCCTTCTTTTTTGGGTGAAAGGTAGTAAACTGATAGATTCTGCAGCATCATGTCCATATTGTAGAAGTTCCACATAATACAGATGCCGTGATTTCTTTTAAGAAGAGCTGTCAAAGAGCAGTCATTAATTGGGTGCACATTTAGGTTCAGTTTCAGGATTATTTCTAAGATTCTACTCAAAGAATGCAACAAATAAGATGGCATGTGTGCCTTCGTGCAAATTTTAGGCATAGTCTTTTACAAATACCTCAAGCAATGGTGAAATTAGCTTAGTTTGTTGTACTGTGCTGCTTTTGGGAGCATCAGAGATTCCTGCAGGCACTTATTACACATTGATTCAGAAGGAGTTGATTTCGTACTGGGATCCCATTGTAGTAGTCGAGCAATTCCCACCAAGGAATGAACTTGATTTGTCTGAGCCAGCATCAGGACTGGAGAACCCCAACACATTTCTTATCAGAAAAAGATGAAAGAAATCTTGCAATATTCCTCTTTTCTCAGGAGAATTGTTCTGGTAGCCAGCAAGCTGATCACTACAATAGTTTGTAGGCAGTCTTCTATTCCTAATAAATGGCAGCATCTTTCCAAGCCATCTTCAATTTACTTGTATCAGTTAGTAAAACACACCTGTGGGTTGTTCACACAACTGTAGTTTTTGTCATATACACATAGCATCATCCTTAGTAAGATAGATCTATAAAGGTTTTTATGGACTTCCTCATCTTCTTTGGGCTGTGTTCTAAAGCAGGAGTTACTGCTTCCTTTGTGGCCACAAAGTCAAGCATTCAAGCAGAACCCCTGAAAACTTTGTTGAGCCCCAGTTTAGAAGATTGATGCCCATACTTGAAGCTCTGTACTAGATGCATCTTAAGTGGGATATTGTTCCCTTTGGTATGGTATCATAAACTACCATCTTTGAAGGCAGCAATGAATGTCATCTTCTTTATATATATAATTCTGTTGTCCAAGTGTTTTTTGTTTTCTCTATTTGCAATTTGCTTAATAACCTATAGAGAACAACCTGTTTCTGGCCAAGGTGCTTACTTTCTTCATTTCAGGCAAATAGTCTTATTTGTGTTTGTGCTTTATTTCCTGTTTTTTTCTATACAGTTCTGAGCATGGTGGCTGGGTTGGCCATACAAAGGAAAGAGGAAGCTGCTCTGTGACTCTGTACCTGTTAGCTCTGAATGGAGCATGGTCTGTGTTCTTCAGAAACACCTGGTTGCCAGGATATTAATGCTACAAGTATCCAGTTGCCTATGCTTACCCCAGGAACAAGCTTATTAACAAGAAAGGCGCTCTAATCAGTGCAGATTTGAATCCGAACGGCTGAAGTGCTGTGGCATGCGGCCTTAGGGGTGGCGTGTTGCCTTCAATGTGGCAACCAGACATCTGCTTTGGGTGGCCTGGGCCTCCCACAGCGGGAAGGGAAGAGAGGTTCTTCTGTACGCAAGCTTGCTGTTAAAGTGAAAGCCACATTTTGCTCAGCTTTTATCCGGTGAAGAAATCAAATATTTATTTGGAAAGGTGAGTGTAGAAGGGGTTCATTTTCTAATTATTGAAAATCTCCTGGAGACTGGGAGTGATTCAGGTTTGTTTCTTTATGAGGAGTGGCATATATTTTTTGCCAGACATGGCCCAACTCCAATTAACATAAATCCTAATTAAAGTAAAGTTAGATATTTTATGAGATTGGACTAGCCAGTCTCCCCTTCCCTTCCCTTCCCTTCCCTTCC